>CBVK0100077801.1:0-10090 GCA_900067695.1 Picea abies
TGCAATTACTGACATTTAATTCTAACAGCTCATCATGCAGGAACCATATAGATTTTTCATTGATGGGGGAAAGGCTCAAGGAGATCTCCTATTAATATGCATTAAACCAAGATTTGCGGGGGGTTATATTATCCCTTCCAAGTGTTGATTTCAAAATCATGAAATGTCGTTCGCACGTCGTCGTCTTGGCACGTTCACAAAACCTCCAATCATTAATTTCTCTTCATCGTACCCACCACCTTCACCTTTCTAAATATGCAATAAGTAATCTTTACTGCTAACAGTTCATTATGCACCACCCATATAGATTTTCATTAATCAGCGAAAGGCTTGAAGAGCTTTCCCATTCATAAGAATTTAACCAAGATTTAGTGGAGAGTTACATTGTTGGCTCTAAGTGTTAATTTCAACCATCGTTTGGAGCAAACCAACATTCTCATAAACCTATGGCATCATCTCAACAATAGTTATGTGGAGATACAATGAACATCTTCAGGTGCAAGGACCATAACTTCCAGTGGTCCAGGGCATATTCTTATTACTCAACCCCTAACGCAGAGAACCAAGTAATTTGGACCTCTAGGATTGCTCATGCAGGTTGTGTCCCTGATTTTTTTGACTGTAAGGACTTGGTCTCTTGGTGTGCCAATAAATTTATTTCAGACAAAAGAATTATTCCACTGCAGGACTGCTCTTCTATTTCTTTGTCACCTCAGGTCTTTCGCCAGATGTTAAGATTGTCGGAGCCAACATTGACATTCAGAGGAGAAGATTGTAAACATTTCCTAGCAAAGCATAATAATGGATTGCACCTCTTGCCCCATTTATTGGAAGACCCGATTCTAGTTCCTGATGATATCACAAGCTTCCAGGTTAGTTCATTTAGAAATCCATTCCATGAAATTACCTGGTTGTTTAAAAGAATAATGGGACATGATTCCACGTCAACTATTTCCTGGATGGCTCTTTATATTTTGTATTTCATAGTCAATGAACAAGCCATTTTTTGGGGGCAAGTTAATTTCCCATGAAATTTGTTCCCAATTTCCAAGCTTCAAAAGGGAAAAGAATTTTTATATGTCGTCCTACTTAGTTTTTGCGATAGCACATTGCTTTCAGTTTCCAGAACTTTCTTCGTCCAAGAATTTCAACTAGGAATTCGACCCAGTAACGTTCTCGTACTAGGCCTTGTGGAAGCACAAGGCTTCCCACTATTTTTATGAGGTTTTTAATGGCTTTGTGTTTGTTTTCAAAGTTTTGTTGTTATGAGAAGATGCTCCCCGCATATCTAAACATGAAACCAGTTTTTTGGACAGGAAGGGGACACTTGAACATTTGGATAATTACACTGTGATAAGAATTTTTGGCTCCACGGAAAAACCTACTCTCCTTTCATGTCACATTTCAGACATAATGTTTTTTGCAGAAGTAGAATGACAATACAACTATTGGTTGCATCTATTTCAAAAGAAGAGAAAAAAATAGTTCATTCCTCTGCCTTGGAAATTCGGGGAGTTCATGTTGAAAAACGTCAACAAAATTGACGAATTCGTAGCGCATTCTAGCAAATTCAACCTGAGATATTTTGAAATCATAAGAGGGTTTGACCCTGATAATATTTTTCAACAACATTTACAAACACTTGGCCTCGGTGATTGTTTTTTCAAAAAACACCTGTGCAAAAATAGATACACTGGAGGCAACGCTCTTTCTTCTAATGTCGATGACCTAGACACACTGCAAAGAAACACTAAATTATACATGCAACAGGGGAAAGGCCTCGGTGAAAAGAGTGTTCAATTGGCGAATAGCGCTCCAAAATGTATGACATCCCAGAGCATCGCTCCAACGTCCCACCACAACAACAAATCAACTTAGAGTTCTTCAAACAAAGGAGGAGATAATGACCCTCCTCACTCTAAAATTGATAGTTCTCACAATATTCTAGTAGACAAGAAGAGAAAAAAAATGTGGGACAGGTGGAAGAGCCGGAAATTCAGAGTGAGAACATGGAACTTGACATTGTTTTGGATAGCATGCTCCGCTACCTTGATCATCCTAGAGACGCCATCCAACATAGTCATCCAATGGACATATCCGATACTGAAAATTTTGATGAAGATGAATCCTTCGTGTTCCGGAGCATTGTTTTTTACAGCCAGTCCAAAAAATTGATAATTGAGAAAAAATGTGTAAAAAATAAGAAAGGAAAATCTCATTCAGAGGTTAACCTTGCCAACATGCAGTCGTCCCAAATATGTTAAATTCACAAGGCGAGCATAGATGAAGTTCATGATTCCAATGGAGGCATCGAGGCCAAGAATGCCAGACTGAAGTACCGGGTCAATGAATTGGAAGAGGCTTTGATTCCTATGCCATTTCTTGACAATCCTTTGGAAATAGCCATGCCGACCACCCCTGCAGCCAACTTAAAATGATCCTCCATCCTCCTCACATCCTGTAGAGGATATGTGGATAATAATATCAAGAAAAGAATGGAATTGGTTACTGAGGCGTGGAAAAAATCACAAACCATCACTTCCCTTGGAACCAAGGCACATAGTTTGCTCGAACATTTGCAAGCAGAGTTAAAAGATGAAGAACATTTCTATTTAAACACAGTCCTTCCTTTTGGCACCATTGCCAACAATAAGACATAAACAAAAAGAAGACAACAAGATATTCCATCCAAAAATCGGATCGGTCAATTAAATGCATGCTGGAAAGAAAAAGTGAAGAACCTGCATCTCATTGTTTAGTCACGTGAACAAGCCATGTAAAAGAAATATAAATTATTCACAAGGCTATCAAGAATAAACTTAGCCGAAAATACCAACAACTTCCAAGACCCTGACTTAATCACAAACTCCTTGCCCTTAACTAGGAAAGAGTTCAATAAAGAGGTTGATATGTTTAAGGTGTTGTCTTTGGAAAAGTTTTACAACATCCTTGAATATGATCAATCTCACGTCGACGACTGGCTAGTCAACTATTCAGTACAGAATGAGGAAATTCATCAAACTCTGTGTAATCTTTCTATCGACTTCCTAGAATTAGAAAACGATGTTTTCAAGATAAAAATCCAAAATGAGATCAACGTCGCCCCAACGAGAAGCTACATTGAAGAATGGATCGAAAGGGAATTGAAGTAGGCCGCCGATGAAAGGCAAATGGAAGTTGCCATGATTCCAGTAGTCATCAAAGACATCAATGAAACATCAGTCACAAGCAAATAGAAAAATGGCTCATATGTACCATCATTGTAAGTCTACTGATCACATCCTGCTTTGTTTATCACCCCAATTATTCCAGTTTTTTAAATAGAAATGTGTAGCCAAACACTTATACCTTTCAATTTATTTTTTTGCAGGTATTGCACTCTATCTTCTTTCTACAGTCATGTTTCTTGTATATGTTTCTCTTATGGTCTGCGGGAGCCCCAATCCCAGTCTATATGATAAATGCATTGAAATTTCCAGTAATATGTAACAAACTTTTATTTTTTGATATATTTCAAAATTTCCAATAACATGTAACAAACTTTTATTTTTTGAGATATTTCAAATAAAATTGTTTTCTTATCTCCTTTTAAAGTTATGTCCTCATACTTTTTTATCTTTCACTAGTCTATATGAAAAATGCATTTAAATTTCCAATTTTTTTCTTCCACGATGCAAAAATTGTATTTTGTTAAATACAGTCAAAAAATAAATGGTGCTCTACATGCCACACATCATTTACTGTATGGATACCACATGTGATTCATGCTTCTTGTCACATCTTCGCTACAATTTCCATCTGTCTCTACTACTTTTTCCTATCCCACTTCAACTCGACACACTTAACCAATTATCTCTCCACGGGGTCACGCCTTAGTGCTAACGAAGTTTTATGCCCCGTGTTCCGTGATATACATTTTGCACACAACATTTCCGTGATATACATTTTGTACCGAACACTTCCGTCATTTACAATTCGACCCCATTTTCCACAATTTACCTTGTAACCTATTTGGCAAGGACTACGTTGCCACGCAACCTTGTTTGTAATTGTACTCTTTGTTTAGTATATATATTAAGGAGATCTAGGTTAAAGGATCATATAGAGTTATTTGTAAGGGATAGTGCAAGCTAATAACTCTCTCTCATGGTGCATTACTTGCAATGAAAATATGGAAAAGCACCAATTTGTTGAGTAGCACAAATGATTCTAGGTACATCCATAATTTATTAGAATATGATGTAAAAAGATGAAAACTAGGAAATTGAATTAGCTTACTAAATATATAAATATTGTTTATGGAAAAGATGTAGAACTAAAATATTGGTTATCATGTTCTTTTGACATCATGTAACTTACCCTCTAAAATATAATGCATATGTTCACATTAAGACACCGGTTTAATATATAAATGAATTGGATCGGTTGGGTGGGTGAGGGGATATGTGGAAAGTGGATTCAGACGCCAACTTAATACTATGTTAAATGAAGTGGATCGGTTGGGTGGGTGAGAGGATATGTGGAAAGTGGATTTAGACACCAGCTTAATACTATGTTAAATGAAGTGGATTGGTTGGGTGGGTGCAGGGATATGTGGAAAGTAGATTTAGACACCAGCTTAATACTATATAAAGTGGATCAGTTGGGCGGGTGAGGGTAGGAGTGGAGTGTAGAGAGGGGGAAGGGATGAGTGGAAAAAATTCTAAGTGTGGTAGAGTATAAGAGAGGAGGGAGAGTATAAGAGGGGAGAGTTCTTGAAATAGACTAAGTATAGTATAAGAAAGTATAAGAGTTAAGAGAGTGTAAGAGAGGAGAGTATTGAAATATAAGAGAGGAGAGTATTATGTATTGAGTATAAGAGAGGAGAGTCTTATGAGATACAAAGAGAAATATGAAGAGATAAGTATAAGAATCATAAGAGGAGAAAATAGTAAGTATGAGAATACTAAGAAGAGCGAATAGAGTACTTAGTAAAAAACTTGAGAATATAGACGAAAAAGGAATACGACACTTCGAAAAAATCTTCTTGCAATTTTGAAATCTCTTTGTGGGACTTTTAGATAAAATTATGAATATATTAGGCATACGAACTCGTTTTTTGATTTCGAAAGTAGACCACCCATTTTTCCTTGAAAATGAAGAATATTATAGACTTAGAAGAATGTTAAATAGAGAAAAAAAAACCAATTACCAAAGACATTACCCTAAAGAAATCAAGGGACATGCACATGTCATTGGGCATCCCAATAATCTCTTGGAAAAAATTATATTTTAAATATGAACATATAAATGATAATTATTTTCCCACAAAGGTTTTAGTGTTTGTTATAGCCTTAATTTCCACCCTATAGGATAAAGAGGAAGCCATCAAAGGATAGAAGCCCAAATACATCTTTTTCCTAAGTATTGAGCCCTTATTGGCATCCTTTTGGGTCACCTAGTGGACAACAAGTGAGGCCCTTGCTGGACACTAGTGGCTCGTCAAGCGAGGCATTGCCAGACTTCTAGAAATGAAGAGTTACAAGGAAACGTACGAGACATTAGTTGGATCTTCATATCAAAGGCCTAGGAACATGCATTATTCGAGTCTCTAGTGGTCTCTAGAATATCTAGAAGCCTCTCTCAAGCCTCCTCTAAGATCTATATAGCAAAGGCAAGCCTTGGGAAAGAGAGAAGAATTGAATAAAAAGGTTATGCTACCAAATTGTAGCTAGAAGTCATTGAAGCCTAGCATGACCAAAGCGTTGCAAGGAGAGGCAAGGAGCAATGAGATTGAAGAATCTTGCATCAACACTTGAGGTATGCATGCTTGATGTAAGTTATTTTTCTTAATCAATAGATTATTTGGTTGTCCCCTTGATTGTTTTTCATTGAGGTATATATGTTCAGATATGATCTTGTAGATTATAGATCAGGTTAGATTCAAGCTAGATCTAGGATTCTAACATTGGGAAGCAAGTAGAATGGTTTTTTATTGTCTTTGGTGTGAAAGAAGAAGGTTGTAGAGGTTGGATCTAGAACTTCAGGACTGCAGCAACCAGGATACACTAAGGAAAACCTTCAGGAAAAGGTAATCCATTCACTCAAATCTTTGTATGTGATCCTATTGTTTGTTTATAGCAAATCCATAGGAAGTATACCCCCTCCTGTCTAAGATAACTAGAATAATCCTAGGTAGATCTTACTGATCTACTCAGTGATATCTCTATGATCTATTTTCCCATAGCATATTGGTAACTCCACTGGGGAAGAATTCTTCTATAGTTAAGCTCCTTCCTTACCTCTTCCTCTACTTGTTGTGGATTTCATTCCAATTTTATTCCATTTCAGTCAATCCTATGCCTATATCTGGTAGATATGGTAGATCTGATTTAGATATGGAAGATCTGCCACTGATCCATCTCTCTCAAAAAACAAAATGATCTCGGTCCTCACGTGTTTCATTTTACCTATCTCGTGAGGCATCCTCGCTGGTTGACAAGCCTGTGTCCAGCGAAACACTACAAAAACTGTATAATTGCAGATCCAAGCCCTATTTTATGGTTCTAGGTCTGTCCTATGGTCCAGAGCGTGTTGAAGTGCTTTTGTTTTGGCCTGGTTTGATCTCTGATTAAAGAGTTAATATTCACTTAAATTGCTTTTGAAAGGTTTTCTTAAACCTATTTGTGTGAATTGCTTGGTATTTCTTGGATAGTTTCCCTTTCTATCTGAGAACTTCAGTGAAGTTGGGATGAGTATCCAACAAATATGAATAGGTCTAGCTATCATTATCATTGGTTTTTTGCTTGTCTTTAGAGATGACCTTTGTTCATTGGTAGATCAATCTCTCCTTGGTGAGTTTTTGTGTGTGATTTTTATAGTGACAATGGAGTAGGATAATCTGGTCTCATATCCAATTTCCTACAACCCCTTTTCTTGCTAATAATTACTGGTTTGTCCTGTTAGAATTGATATTTCTTGTTTAGATCAATAAATTTTGCATTCACATTGAAAAATAATCAAAAAGACAAAATAGTGTTGCATGCTAGATTCTTTTGAAGCACTAGGATAGAGGATTGCATTAAGAACATTGTTTAGTTACCAAATTTTACAAAAAGTTTCATATTTGGATTGTGTTTATTGATTGTTTGGTGTGTGTAAGGATTGATTTTCTAAAGAGTCCAAAGAAAAAGTCAACCAAACCTCTCTCCCTTCCATAGTTAGAGTTCATCGAAGTGAATGATTTGTATTGTCATATTTGCATTGCTTTGTTGGGTCAAGAGTCCAAACATCCCTAAAGTTTCATCCATTACCTTTGTAACTAAGAAACAACCCTAAAAAGAAGTGATTAATCTAAAAACAATTACACTTTTTTCTCTCGATAGTAAATCAACATTAGGTAGGCTTAGGGCCTTAGATTAGGATTGGAGAGTAAACTCTCCAAGGCCACAAAACTCAACCTAGGAGTCATTAAAAGAGTGTTAAATCCATTCTTACAACTGGTGTGTTGGGAATCTCCTCTAACATAGGAGTCAAGAAAGAGGTCGCATTGGGGAAAGTAGGGATATTACCCCTCTCTCTTTGTTTTGGTGTTTGCTCTACCGATTTGATCGTTATGTATACGAGGATTCTGTTGGTTAATTCCTTCAGAGCTTCGGGCTTAACTACTTTTCCCTTACATGCGATCGTCTTATGACTATTCTCTTGACCACTGATTTGTAGGTGGTAGCCTTAGTAACCTTTCCTAGGGATCCACATAGGTGAATGCAGGTGGGATGTGCCTATAGTAACTAGGGCAGATGTTTATTCATGGTCTCAGTTCCCCCAGACGGTGCCCGCCTCAATAAATGGTAATTGCACTGGTCAGGGAAGTTTCACATCGATCATCGTAACTACTCCTCACACCTTCGCTATTCAATATGGTGGGGACTTCATCTCCCCCACAAGGTTGGTTTTCGGAAGGCCCCTGAGCCAATTGGTTTGTTTGTTGTTGCCTAGATTTGATTAGGGATGTGATATTTAAGTCCAAGTCTAGCTCAGCCATAGGTTGTTTTGTTTTTGGAAAGTAACATAAATTTATTCATCGTGGTTGAATCACTGCATTGGTTTCGTCGAGTAGGAGGACTCGAGCCTAGTACAGAGGTGAAACCGCCTCTAAAGCGGTGTGTAACAAGTGACAAGGAGTTTGAAGGTTCTTATATTTGGTTTGATGAAACCAATTTTGTTGAAGTAGAAGTGGTCGATGAACATCCTGCACAGAATTTTAATCCTCCTTTGACTGAACCCAACGCCCCTTTACTAGTCCAAGTAAGGGAAATTTTCAGTGATCCTTTTTCTTTGTTCACTCATCCTCCCACCATGTCAATACTAAGTGTCTCGTCAAGTGTAGATGATACTACGATCCTATCCCCGTGTGGGATAGGGAGAAATCCCCCTGGGGGAATCCCAACAATGTCCCCATTTCCACCTCTTAACTCCATTAGACCTACACCATCCACTCCTTTTGTTCTTGGTTCCTCCATCTAGGGGACATCAACCATGTCATATATATCCATTAGCATACCTATCTCCCTACACCCATCCCTTCCATGTCAATGCCCACATCCAAATCCTTTTCTAGTGGGGGGTCGAGCTTTGGTTTCAGCATGGGAAGTGAAACTCCTTCCACTTCCACCAATCTAATGAGTGTCTCGACATCATTAGATGTGGGTGTAATTTTTGTATGAAGTATGCCTAGTGGTTTTGGTGTTGTCCCTAGTCAAACTGGGGATAGCACTACATTTAGAGGTTTTAACTTTCCTTGGTTTAGAAAACCTTTCCCTGGGGGCACATCCCTTGGGGGAAATTTTTCATCATGGGGAGGTTTTCCTTTTGTGTCCACATCTTCTCCTAGGTGTTCTTCCATGGGACTAAATTTGGGAACATCCTTCTTGGAGGGGCCACATTCCCCCCTGGGGGAATCTTTGGTTCTGGGAGCAGTCATACTCCTGGAGGTTTCACCATTCATGCAGGAACCCAATCTTAGGGAGCTCCCCAACCCTCCAATAGTAACAATATAGGAGGAAAACAAGGTCCATCTAAGACAACATAGACTTCACCTCCCTCCCAATCTCCATTTGCACCATTTCCTTTTCTTGCAACATTAGATTTGTCAGATTTGTGATGATTGAAAAATGACCCTATTTCCCATGACCCATCATTTCCACCTATGTCATCCAAGTTACCATCAAACATCCCCAATTTTGACGAAAAACAAGGAGAAGATCCCTCCACCCACATTATGACTTATCACTTATGGTGTTCATCCAACTCGTTGATGGATGATAGTGTGAGGTTTCATATTTTCCATAGATCCTTGATCGGGGTTGCCACTAAATGATATATTGAACTAAAAGGTGATTCCTTCTGAAGCTTCAATGACTTGGAAATGACATTCTTAACACATTACCAATTGCCCATCTAGTCTGAGATTGAAACTGAGATCTTGAATTCACTATGTCAAAACAATGCCACCCACGTCTCTGATCACATTCATAAGTGGCGTCAACATCGTAGGATGATTAGGACTCATAT
The DNA here is from genome assembly GCA_900067695.1 of Picea abies. NCBI lineage: Eukaryota > Viridiplantae > Streptophyta > Pinopsida > Pinales > Pinaceae > Picea > Picea abies. Next base: position 9,553 of record CBVK0100077801.1, read on the forward strand.
TTTGGAAAATCTCCTTACAAAGTGGTTCACTAAATCCCTCCTACCACCCACAGCTAGAGATGTAGCTATGGCTGGGGCCACCACCGAGGAGCAATCTATCATGTGTTCCCAACACTTAGACTTGATCTACTCACAATAGGGTACTCTATATGACATTATTCTAAATTCTCTTCAACCATCAACCAATCCCAAGAAAGAAAACCCATGACCCCATGATGATGGTGTGGTTGGTTATGTTTCCCATGCGTTTTTGAACCAACTATCTGACCAAATGGGTCATATGTCAATTGCATCACACCCGTCAACTACTAGAACTAGTGTTCAAATAGTTGCAATTCCCTCTCAAACCTCTGAAGTGAATTTGGTGTAGTCCACACAATCAAAGAATCCTCAACAACCTAGAGGAAAAAAGAAACAAAACAAAAAGAGAAATTATAAGTCTAAGAAAGAGACTACCCCCACCCAGAATACCCAAGAGGGGGGCACTAAGTAGAATAGGAAAGCTCGATTCCCCTACACAATATGTGGGGGGGGGGGG
>CBVK0100077803.1:0-11606 GCA_900067695.1 Picea abies
CTTTGGAAAAATAGATTAAGGTGATAATGTAGGCTTGAATATGAGTGGGAAAAGGATGTAAAGGTAGCAAAAATTATGAGCAAAAAGGTACATTATAGGGTCCTAACATCCATTTGAACTTTAGCACAAATTCTAATATTATATTTTCCATATGCATGTTAAGTTCCATTGCGTGGATTATTGGTAAGGCGCTTGTGTCCATTTGAACTTTAGCACAAATTTTAATATTATATTTTCCATATGCATGTTAACTTCCATTGCGTGGATTATTGGTAAGGCGCTTGTGTGAGGTTATGGAGGTCATGGGTTTGACCCCTGTCAACTCTATACAAAATTTTAATATACACTAGCCATTATAGCCAATGGGAGGTCACCATGTGGGGACTTCTCATTAGCTAACCTTGCCACTTGTCATCATAGGAGTGGTCCACTTGTGTGCCACTTGTCAAACTGTAATTCATCCACTTGGAGGTATGATCTGCCCAATGAACTACCAATAATCATGTGCCATGTGTCACCCTTGCAGTGGTGACACGTGTCACCTCTTTTACTTTTCTCTTTAACCTTTTTTCCAGGTTTGACCGGAGTTTTGACCGCTTATAACTTTTTCATATGAACTCCGTTTGAGGCACCATTTGCTCTATTGGATAGTTGGTGACGATCTCTATGCAATGATGCCATTTTTTAGGATGATTTGATATGGTCTAATTTTGAGCATTACTGAACCATTACTGAACCATTTTGAACCTTTGTGGATGTTCTGGGTCTTTCTAGACCTCTGTGAGCATTCTCAGATCCTCCTAGATCATTCCTCCCCATTAGAAGACTTTTTGACCTCCAAAAGTTTTGATTACTCAAAAACTAAGTGAGGGTAGAGTTCCCTCACCCTTCTGATCTCCATCCATTTTATTTTACTTTGTTTTACCCCTTTAATACCAACTCAAACATATTCCACATCACCTCATTGTGAAGTTTTGATCCTTTTTTCGAGAATGACATCTTCATGTAGTTCGTCCAAATATTCTGGAGAAAAATCATCAATTGTTGGAACCTTAATGCTTTCATCTTCATCCATAATCATAGGAGGCTCATAAAGCTTCAAATTCTGAACATTTACTACTAAATACATTTGCATGTAGGTTGAAAGATCTATATGCAAGGAATTAGTACCAATCTTTTTTAAGATATTGAATGGACCGTATCAGATTGGCCTTAACTTTTTACCTTCACCTTTCTTTTTATCTTTGCTGATATGTAACCATACTTGATCACTGACTTCAAACTGATGATCAACCCTATATTTATCATGCCTTTCCTTGTACTTCGCTTGGCTCTTCTCCAATTGTTATTGTATTTCTTTATGTACCTACTGAATATTTTGAATGAACCTTTTATCTTTATATGTATAATCCTATCCATCTTCTTTACCCGCTTCTCCAAAAACAAATTCCATAGGTGATTTTGGCAAGTACCCCAAACATACTTCAAAAGGCGTTTTATGAGTAGACAAATGCATGGCATGATTATAGGCATGTTGGATATAAGGTAATTGTTCATCCCATAATTTAGGATGCTTGTTGCAGTATCCTCGAAGTAGATGTACCATTGTTCTGTTCACCACCTTTGTCTGTCCATCTGTCTACAGATGAAAAGTCATTCTCTTCTTCAACTTAGTGTCCATTAGCTCCCATAAGTGAGTATCAAAACTTTCCCAAAAAGAGAGAGTCTTGATCTAATATAATAGATGTATTAAGTCCAAAATGAACCCATAAATTAGTGAATAACATTTTTGTTGTCTGTTCATCTATGACCTGTTTCTTGCATGGAATTAGAATACACATCTTGTTCAATCTGTACACCACGACATATAGATAATCATGACCTGTCCTGGACATCGGCAAAGTCCATGGAGATACTTTTCCATGGTTGTGAAGGTACTAGAAGTGGTGTATATAATCCTAGCTTTATGTTTCTAGCATTACTTGTGGCACACATGACACACCCTTTGATATACTTGGTAACTGTCTTGTTCATCTGAGGTCAATAACACTACCTTTCTAACTGTGAAACTATCTTACCAACCTCGAAATGAACAAAGATGAGAAATGTATGAGCTTCTCTGATTACATTTACTCTTTCATCTCTTGGTATACATAGTTTTCCAAGATTATATAACAAAATGTCATGCATATAATAACCTGACTGTTGATTTTCGTGAGTTAATGCATCATATACTTCTTTAAAATCAACATCCCTAGCATATTTCTCTACATATCTTTCATGTGCTAAAGGATTATACTTGAGTACTGTGGATGCATTAATTAATGGTCTTGACAACATATCTGCCTCCTTGTTATGAATATCCTTCATATACTTGATTACCAAATGAAACTGCTATAGCAAAATCCCATCCACCTGAAGTGTCGTGACTATTGTATCTTGGTATGTGACTGCAAATACTATAATGGTTGATGATCAATATGAATTATTGTCTCCTTTACCATTAATCAATGCTTACATTTCTTTACACTTTGTACCAATGCATACAGTTCATTATCATATGTTGGATAGTTAATCACAAATTGAGTGAAAGTATCAGAATGATAACATATAGGTTTACCTCGCTGCATCAATACTGCGCCCATGGCATATCCACTTGCATCAGTTTGAATCTCAAATAGATATTGTAGATTTGGTAGAGCCAAAACTAGTGTGGTACTTATATTTTCCTTCAATGTCTCGAAGGCTTTCTACTGCTTTCCTCCCCATTGAAACACCTACTAAACACTTGTAATGCATGTCGAGGTGATGCTATGCATGAGAAATTAGAAATGAATTTCCTCTAGTCCTGTACTACTCCTAAGAAGCTCTTGACTTCAATGAAAGTTTTTTGCTTGGACCATTTTGTAATGACTTCTACCTTTATGGGATCTATATTTAACTTACCATTCCCTACAATGTAACCCAAATATACAAGAGAAGTTTTTCCAAATTCACATTTAGATGACTTGATATACAACTTCTCCTTCTCCAAGAGTTCAAAAATTGTCTTGACATGCTTTATATGATCTTTCCATCTTCGACTAAAGATCAATATGTCTTCTTAATAGACAATAAAAAAATCATCTACGTAGGGTTGGAACACATCATTCATCACTCTAATAAAGGTTGTTGGTGTGTTACATAGCTCAAATGGCATAACCAACCATTCAGACAAGCCTTGCTTGGTCTTGAAAGCAGTTTTCCATATGTCTCCTTCAGAAATTATGATCTGATGGTATCCACTTCTCAAGTCCAACTTAGTGAAATACACCATATTTTTAAACTTAGTTGTAATTGAAAACTTGACCTTACACTATTTTATTACCTGCAAATTAGCATTGTCACACACCCAGCCTAAAGGATATGGATTTTCGTGAGGTGTAGTATTCAATCCCATCTTCTTAACAATTGCTTCATATATTAGGTTAACTTGAGATCCACTGTCAAATAAAGTATCTACCTTAGTATGTTTAACTATAACTCTGACATGAAAAATCTCAACTCTCTTTTTTTGATCAATATGAATTTCTATTTTTGTGGACTGAACTGAATAATTTGAATTGATATATGATATATCTTTACTTCCTATGGCCATGATCTTGGATTAATCTTCAGAATCTGACCCTAGATCCTAATGAGCTGATGCAACACTCTTCTGATTCCCTTTATCCTTGAATTTTCTTGGTCGTAATTCTGGATGGAGCTTCCAACACTATGATTCCTCATGTCCCTTTTTATTACATTGGGAACATGTAGGTCTTCCCTTAGCTTGCTTCACCGTGGCTGATTTCTTACTCTTCCATTTACCTTTTTTTTTCTTCTTGAAATTGAACGACTTCTTATCTTCACTCGCACGCTTACCCTTACTAGCCTCTAGTTGTCTAGCTTTTACTGACACCTTATTAATGTTATTATGAATAAACATTAGAATAGTGTGAAAAAGATATGAGTGCATGCCACCAATATACTTCAGGAGAGTTTCATGTGTATACAATGGAATCCCTAATGACAATGCCTTTTTTTTTTAATTCTTGTGTATATGCTTGAATATTTTGGCCTTTATCATGTATTAGATATTTCCACTCGATCATTTCCATTTACATATGTGCCAATGGATTGAAATTTTTCCTTATAGCCTTAGTAAACTTATCCCACGAGATATTACTTTACCCTTTTGAGCAAGACCGACTTGCATCTTACTCTCCCACCATATTAAGGCAGTGCCACTTGGTCGAAGAGCAACTAACTGTATCTTTGCAGCCTTGTCCATGATCTTTTGAACCAAGCAATATACCTCTATCTACTTGATCCAATTGCCCAATTTCTCGGCATTCAATTCTCCATCATAGGTTGGCAACTCGAATTGAACATCCAATTTTAGTAATGGTAGATTATGCTCAGACTTCTTAGAGGAATTATTTCACTGAAAATAATGTTTACTTGCTTTAGAAGAAACTGATGATGACGATGAGGAAGGGGAAGGAGGCTTAAAGGTCCACCACCTTCACCTCCTCCTTCTCCTTTTACCAAATATTCTCCGCTTATAGGCTTTTGAATTCTTCTTTCTAACTCATCTATTGTTTCTTTCAGTGATTGAAGCATAGCTCTGATCTCTTCATGACACATGGTGTAACACACCCGACCCCTAAGTACCCTTTCTAGGGATGGGAAATAAAAAAATTTCTTACTCTAATCATCTCGAATCCCATGCCCAGGGTCTTCATCCTCTTCTACTCACCCGTAGCTTTCTAACGACTGCTACCAGGCTCAAATCTGACCTCTGATTTGCAAGTTATGGCCTCCCGAAGTTCTTTGGGTGTTATTAGTTGAGAGCCACGTGGTGCCCACACGAGTCCAACTCATTCGTACCATCTCCAGGATTCCTACCTCCCGCAGGCAAGGTCCATCCACCCTCCAATCCAATGGCAGGACTTGATCCTCATAACACACAGGTTAGAGGGGAATTCAGCGTTAAGTGCTTCCACACTAAATGTCCTTTTTCCTTTCTGCACAGATGTCGTCCGGAGTCCTGAATTCCTGAACTCCCGAAGGAGCTCGAAATCTCTCCACGTGGCTCTGGCCTTTGGGATTTTCAACTTACCCATGACACTGCATCCCAAATCTTCGGAGTCCCAAAGTTCCAGACTTCCGAAGGGTTCCTCCCTCGCACATGGTGATATGCTAAACGTAGGGGCAAGGAAAGGTGGGTCCTGAGCACTCCACTCACCAAATGGAACAATCAGATGAGTGCCATGGGTGACACGCGACAAGGTAGAGATGACACGTTCCCCCTACAATGGGTGACACGTGTCACATTTTAATGGGCACATAGGGCCTGTGAAACGTATGAATCCAGATGAAACGTGGCATGTCGATCGTGGGTCCACGTAACCCTGGATGATGTCACTACACCACATCACTTTAGATTGATGGCCTTCCTACCCCCTTAGATCTCCCAGTCAAGATGCATCCACACAAATCCCTTGATCTACAGCCTTCGATACTTCATAACTTCGACGTTTGAGGGATCTATGGTGTAACTTCCTCCTTACTCCCAGAGTGGTTAGTGTCAGATTGACCATGGCCTAGATCTAACAGTCAGGGGAGATCCCGAAGGGTTCCTAGATCTACGGTCCTCGTCACTTCGTAGCTACATCCTCAGGAGTTTCGACGTTATGACTACTCCGCTCTCCTGAAGCAGGACTTTGTTGAAGTATTGTACACGGGTCCCTCCACTGGACGATCAGACGGTTTAGAGGGGTTCCTAACAATCTCCCTAGATCCACGGCTCTCATCACTTCGTAGATATGACGTTCAGGGAGTTTGGTGCTTTATCATCCTTACTCTCCCAAAGTAGGACTTCGTCGAAGTTATCTTGGCGTAGATCCAATGACCTAGGGGAATCCTGGATACCCTCTCAGATCTGTGGCTCTCTTTACTTTGCGATCAATGAATGAATCAAGGTTTAACAGTGGGGAAGGTCTATCTTCCATGGTGAGGGAAAATCGCCCGACGTCAGTTAGCCTTGTGGGAAACCATAACCATCAGTTTCCTTCGGTCGATTTACAAATGGTAAGGTCGTAACATGCTAGAGCTTTGAACTCGTGGAGCTCTGAAGCCAGAAAGGCTTATCTCCTTTCGGTTCTAGCGTAGGGTTCATCAACCTTAGTCATATGGGTCCTCCAAAACTCTTTGTGGGCTATACACTAATTCCTTTAGCCATAGATGGGTTAAGGACATGGGCATGAGTCCTCGGTCACATAGTTGAAGGGAACACTTGTAATCATCACTAGGAGGGCACACTTCACATGCATGAGGTTAGGAGGGTGCACCACATCTGCATGCATGAGTGTATCTCAACTCCGCTTATGCAAGCTAGTTAATTGTTGATTGCATGGCCGGTTAACTAGCACTAGGTGGTAGTTTACTTGGGATTTTGTTAGTGCGTGTCCACATTATCTCTAGAATCTCAACTATGGAAAATTAGTTCCTCATTTAGATTATATCACATGTAATTTTTTACATTCATTCATTGTGGAATACAATTCTTTCATTATCTCTTTTTATTTCTCTCAAAACTTGCAATTGTTGTTGTTCCTCTTTGCATGTTAGATTCTTTGTGTAGGTTATTAAACAATTTCACACAAGCAGGGGAAGAGAAAACCCGTGGAGGAAGAGACCCACTATATCATTGGGCATATAACCCATACAACACACGTACAACCCCCAAGCACTCAAAAATGGATCATATATCTCGTGGAGAGGTTTCAACCAGATCTTGAGTAGTGTATGATCTCTCAATAGTCTACACGTAGCAATTGAAGCCTCGAAAAACAAGAAGATTGCCTATGATATCCATGGCAAGAAACAATGACATTTTCCCCTTCTCATATATTCAATATACAAAAAAAAATAGAATTGGAAACCCTCTACAATAGTGCAACATCCATATTATCTGATCCATTGATATTGAATCTCAGAGATAATCCAGTGATGTGCATTCCAGGGATGTCAAGATTCTTTAATTCTGAGGAAAAATTAAACTATGAAGTAAAACATAAAGTTATAGTGTAGAATGAATCTTCACACCTTTAAAATAACTATACAACCATTGAAATATAGACTATTTTCTTTCTTCCATTCTTAATTGTCACCATTCACACATTCAGAGCAACACATTGAATAAATGAGAGTAGAATAAGTCTCACACATTATTTGCACTACAGTAAAATCAAACACAACATAAACATGAATATTTTTCCTTAGAAACCCAAATGGAAAAATCATCATTTGAATGGTTGCTCAATTCTCATTTTTACAATCTTTGGTTAGAATGCATTTCATGACTCTCCATGCATTCACAACTCCTTGGCCAAATAACAAATACACTTTGAGTCAAGTCTAAAGGAGTTCTAAGAGAGTTGGGGGGTAATGGGAAGGCCAAGAGACCGATCTTTTAGTTCCCATTCCTCTCTATCTTTTCCTCTCCTATTTTCATTTTCTATTTTTTCCTAATTCTCGTTTTTTTTATCTCTTTGTCTCATTTACTTTTACATTTGCATTTTCTTTAATATTTTATATAATCGCATTAATAACCAAATTACACTTAGGTATTGAGTCCTACAACCATTCACTTGTTTAGATCCATTTATGATCAAGAAATAATTGATGTCTAATCACCCTATGTAGTCCACTTACTAGTGAAAACCAAGCTTTCTACAATTGAGAAGCTATCTATTGATGAATATGCAGTTATGAGTGATTTTCCTCCCAACCAACATATGATAAGTGATGTTGGAAGTACACTCCACACTAGGATCTCAAGCTCCAACCAAACTACTAGTTTCTTCACTAAATTGAATAGAGATTGGGCCAATGCCAATAAAAAACCAAAGCAAGACACAAACTTGTCAATGATGGTTGGAGCATTTAAGGCAACAACCAATACCTCTTCGTAGGGATATGGTATTACAAGGGAAAAACACCCTTCATTGACTATAGTGCACACACACCTTTAGTAGGCCTATGATGTCTCCACGCTACTAGGTCTAGGACATACACCTCCCATAGGCTTTGAAATGTCCAAGCCCCATCTACCCACCAAAGGAAATGGTAATTCCTACTCCCACTCAAACCAGGTTCCCCAATGGTCATTAATATCGACATATAACTGTACACACAATTCACAATGAAATATCATAAGTAATCTCTTTCACACACAAGGGTCAACCCCCCTAAAAGGTGTTATCCCACCCCCTTTAAATAGGTTGAGATTTAGTTAGGGTTAGCTCTAAACAAAAGGTCTCATGGTGACTATTTTTGTAGTCACATCATTAGCCTTCCAATGTTAAAACCCTAACAAGGCTATTTCACATAAACAAGGCATTAAACAAGGAATATTTTAAGAATTCATACTTATCTTAAAGTGTAGAAACTTCAACAAATCTTACTAATTCTTAAAATGTCAACCATAAAATGTTTGGCGATTTTTTTGGAAAAATATTCAAATTTCTAATGATTTAATATAGTTTCTAGAAAATTTTGGTAATTTTTAGAGTAAAATACTTTGATCCTATAAAATTTGGGCAAACCATTTTAGTAAAAATTGGTTTAATTAGTCGTTTTTTGGAAAAAAACATTGGTAATTAGCCCATGGTCAAAATTTAGCCCCTAAAATTTTCCATGGCATCAAATCATGTAAATTCACATTAATTCTATACCCATGGACATCCTAAGGTCTTCACAAGGGTATTAAGAAATATATACCATTCCTCAAGAGTGTATTTTCCTCAACAACTAATAATTAATCATTTTCTCTTGACATCTGATGAATGTCAGTGCAATCCCTAAGAACCAAGTAATCCAAGAACATTTCAACCACAAGTAAACATATTAGCAATCACATGTTCCTAGTAATATGGCATTCAAGCTACTCCCAGTTGTTGGAGAATGCTAATGTGGGTCTCAAAACACATAATATCCATCATGAATAAAGGAATACAAATAATGTCAATTAACATAATAATCTTGATGCGTGACACCTCCAAAACATACATGAACAAATAACAATGTGTGACACCTCTAAATAACAAGTGAACAAATAAAAATGTGCAACACATAATACAAATGATCATCTTAACAATAACCACACTGAAAAAGAAAATGTGTAACACCTTTAAATCACAAGTGAAAATATAACAATGTGTGACGCATAATATGAATCATGTCAAAATAACCATAACCACCAATTTTAATTCAAATTGGTATCATAATATGAGTCCAAAATGTCCAAAATGAGGTGTTATAGTAACAATGTAATGTAAAACAAATTTTCACAATCACCTCCCATCCCCACCAAATCCAAATGCAAATCTATATATGGTAACAATGTGATAAGTAACAAATGCCTACCTTCATTTCCCATCCCCACCCTCAAGAGGGTGGTGGGGAGTAAAGGTGGAAATTTGTCCACATGTCCACTTTCAATTGACATTTAACGAAGTTGAAAGCAAATTGTCCATGAAATTGCAATCTTAGCACCACATCTACTTCAATACCTTAAGATTACACTCAAATTTTAGATCCAATTGTTAAATGTGACATGAATGAAATGCCTATGGGCATACAACTCATGTATCTATGTCTTGAAATGGAAATGTGCATGCAATCCATTGTTAAAGTAGCCCATGGTCATAGTAACATAGTGAATAATAACTCAATAAATCAATCAAACAAACCATTGGTAATCAAATACTTCATATACAAGCACACACTATTTAACATGAAGAATGAGATACTTCATATCATCAATTCAAACAAATTAGTAAAATCTACTCAAGGCTCAGAAGAGGTTGGACTAGAGATGTGGTTTCTTGTTTAAATCATTGGCGGATAGTGGAGGAGAGTGTCCTTCATGATATCAACATTGTTAAAAGCACTAAATAAGTTCACGGGAAATTCTAGTAGCGATTTATTTCTAGTTATTCAATCATAAAAATGACATGATAATGGAAGTACTTAATTAAATTTTATAAGTACTATAAACCATGATTACTCTAGTAAATGATAACCACCACTATCATGAATCAATCTTTACTTAATATTGAGTTGTACCATTTTATATAATAAATTCATATTTTTAAACTCAACTAAATTTAAAATAATAATAATAATAATAAATAATAGCATGCATTACTCAAATTTCTCCTTCTATGTTTGTTAATGAAAAGAGCCCTCTGTATTAAGATATATGAGAGTAATGTCTACTTAATGTCCCTTTTTTTTTTAAATGTAAACAGCCTATCAATAATAAAGTTTGGTGCCAAGTGTCATACATTTAAACGAAAAAATAAGATTTGTTAATATCTTGGAAGTGTTCCTTTTCTTTTAAATGTGAACCACCTACAAATAATAGAGTTTGGTGCCAAGTGTCACACATTTAAACGAATAATAGGATTTGTTAATATCTTGCAAGTGTTATTATAATAATCTGCCACATTTGGCAAACTCTACATTTAAGTGATTGTTCATTGGTATCTTGCCAATATCATCACAATAAAAGTTATCCAAAAGCTGCATCAACAATATTCAAAATTTTAATAGTATTTCGCTAATACCATCACAATAAAAACTATCTTAAGGCTATATCAACATTATTTAATATAAATGATAGTTATATAGACAAATCAGATCAACAATATTCAATATAATTGATAACCACAAACCTCATACATGGAAGAGCATGCTTACCAATATTTAAATGTAAATCATTGTCACAACAACCACTTCAAATTGTCACAAACCACATCATGGTAAATTAAATTATAAAATACCTCTGATATACAAAGTCAATAAAGCATAATTGTGTGCTATATATCTTATGTGCAAGTTTAATCCAACATAATTATGCTCAAATTAGAGTCCTAGGTTGTTAAAGGAAATTAACCATTATTATATATATGCAAGTCAATGTTAAAGTGAGAAAAACAAAAACTCTAATCCTAGCTTTCCTCACCTAATTGTCTATGGTTTTAACTACATATAATTACTAGAATTAAACTTCTAACTATGGGTTGTTTCCAACTACAATGCTAACAGATTGAATGTATTACTTGTTGACACTGTCGCACGTTTTCCCTGTTTTGTTTCCAGAGCTAAAATGTGTTTTCCCTTACTCTTTCAAAAATAAATAACCATGAAAATAGCGTAAGCAATCATGTAAGATGCCAAGGAATAGTTCACACTGCGAATGATTACACTACAATATTGCTTATTAAACAAATATCAAAATAAGCATCATAGATAATATTAAAATACAATAGTGGATTCCATCGTTTATAAATCTTTATTAACCTTTGGGATTCCACCGCTTATAAATCTTGCAACCACTGTCAAAAGCTTTGGGATTCCACTGCCACCGCCACTTTTACGGTGTATTGCTGCTGAGGCTTTTAAAATGTAGTTTCAAATTCTGTGACTGTGTCAATTAAACACTTCTGTGTGACGTATGAGCCAAATTCTGTGGAATATTTGGCGCATACGTCCCTGGCTTTTTAATCACTTTC
>CBVK0100077810.1:0-24522 GCA_900067695.1 Picea abies
TTGGCTAGGTTAGGGTTAGGGTTAAGCGTCTAAGCTTGATTTCTTCGCCCCTACGAAAATAACTATTGGTTCCCTTGCCCTGTAGCTACGTTAGCCTTGCGCCTCACTTGCCACTTCCTATGCTTACTCTCCTAGTCCATATGTCGCCTCCTTCCCGCTTGTCCTAGTCTAAGCCCTTTTAACTTTTCTCTTACAACTTGATTAAAGTGACTTCCAACCTTATGTTTATTAATTTACGCCAATATCTGTACACCTATTGACAATGGACACAATTAATGATCTTTTAATCTTATTTAACCTTAAACCCTGATCTAATGGCTATGCATTGAAGATGCCGGCATATTCTTAGTCGTCCTCCAAAGTCAAATGGGTCAGATTTATTGTTCATAACTTTCTTGCATTTATCGAGGCATCCATTAACATGTTTACTTACTTTTTTTTTTAGCATTTACCTAATCACATAAAAAAAATGCTATAAAGTTATATAATTACCACGTTTAAATGATTAAATAGGATTAAATCATGGCATCTAAATAATTGTCCACAACTGCCATCCATGTTTCGGCATTCACTAGCGCTATGTACCTTTCGGCGTTAACCAGTCGCTAGCCACTTTGTGGCTATGCTAGTTTATTAAAAACTAATAATCTAGACTTAACTTAATCCTAAGCTTCAAGCACCTTAATCAACACACATACATTTTTTTTTTCCAAGGCACATACATGGTGCGTTGGTGTTTGGTTGTTCCTTAAGACGCGTTGCTTGGTGGGTGGTCTTGGGTTCAAAACTCCTTGGACCTCTGAAAATTTTCACTTAACCCTATATTACTCAAACCTAACTAATATTTTATTAAACTAATTAACTTTGTTAACTTCATAATCATACTTTAATCGAACCTTTGATTTGAATTTGAATTTTTTTTTTTTTTAATTACTTATTTAAATTAATTTTTTTTTTTTAATTTTACTAAATTTAAATTTCATGGTGTAAATCGTAAAAAAAAAAATTATTTTATTAACAAAAAAAGATAAGGATAAAGAAAAATAAAATAAATTAAATATAAAATAAAAATAAAATAAATAAATAAAAAATATTAAAAAAAATTCAAATCGGGCACGCATGAAGCCCACGTGCCCGCTTCCTCCAAAATAATCCTACACCTATCTCTCTGAACCCTATGCATCCTTCAAACCTAACACTCCATCATTGCCGCCTCTCTCCTCCATGACCTCTCGCCTCTTCCTCTGCTCTTGGCGCTGGTGTTGGTCTGGTTGTTAGCGATCAAGTCGATCAGCTCCTGATTTAACTACTCATGCTGCCACTACAAGGCGTATATTTTTCTTAAGTTGGAAGTTAGGTTTTTATAAAAAAAATAACTCTACACAAGAAGAGTAGAGGATCTACAGAGGGAAAAGACAATGCCGGCAGGCCATGGAATGCACGCTCGGATGGGGGATATGTTCGCCAGGTCCTTCAGGAAGAAGGGATACGCCCCAATCAGCACATATCTGAGGACCTCTAAAATAGGTCGGCACGTGGACATTAAGGTCAATGGTTCGATTCACAAAGGGATGCCTCACAAGTTCTACCATGGCCGCACAGGCATTGTTTGGAACGTCACCATGTGAGCCATAAGCATCAAAATGAACAAACAGGTTCCCTATTTTATTTTTTTCTTTTTCACATTCAGTCTTTTCCCATGCTATCGTTTTTTCCTTATGACAGGTACGATTTTAATGCTGTATGACTAGGTTTTGTGGATTTGGAATTTTGGACCGTGATTTGAATCTCACTAAAGTGGATCTTATTTTAATTCATTTTGTTTAATTACCTTTTTTAACAGAGTTGGCTGGGACTAGATTCAATCGATTGAAAGGACTTGAAAGGAGGAGGAGATGGCACTCGAAGGCGAATCCAAGTTCCTAGGTTCCGGTTCTCAACCAGGAAGAGCAAACAGACATGGATAGCTATTTGGGATGGGGTTTCGCGTTTAAGAAACAGGTTTTTCCAATAGAGACTACGCTTTCCTCCTCTCAGTATGGGGTATATAGGCGAACTCCACCTGTTGACATATTTATCAATGGTTCTGATCGTTATACAGTTCACAAGTCCACTACCATTACAGAACCTTCAGATCCATTTCTATTGAATGGATCTCACCGTAGCTCTTCCCTTTTATTATATTATAGGTACGCCTTCTCCCTCTCTTCTATTGGATCAATGTCGGCCACACGTAAAAATGGGTATGTCACCATAAGGTTTCAAATGTAAGTTGCACGCTGATTGCCATGTCTCTTTTGTGTACCATACTGTTGGCAGGAGACAACGTCAATTTCATGTTAGCGATTGCCCGCAATTGTGCCAACAATGATCGCTAGCTCCTTTTCTGCTCATTAGTCATATAGATGTCAATAGAATAGCCACTGGGCATAGATCTGACATCCATTATCAAGACTGGTTCTCCTTCACCAAGCGAGCCCAAAAGAGCACCCATATTCTCATTTGCTTCCTCTCGAGGAATACATCGTCAATCCTCTCCTTTTCTGCATTCTACTTTGCAGCTATCTATGACTATTAACAGAGACGGTTAAGCTCAGCAGAGGACCTACAGAGATTCAGGTTGTTGCCAACGATAATGGAGCGCCCTCTGGACTTTCCATTGATTTGAGAGGTTTAATTATCTTTTCCCAGTATAACTTACGTGATGGTTTGTTTTTGTTTTATTTAATTATTGCACAGAAGATATTGTTGTTATATTGTTGTTTTTAAAGTGGGCGTTGAGGATATTTCATTTTATTGGGGGTAAAAATCAACTTTAGAGCAATATTAGATAGCTTGAGTATTTTTTTACACTCTACTTTAGGTCGAACAGTAGAAAATATAGGACTCCGGATTCTAATGGTGATAGGCCTAGTTTTTTTTTTTTTTTTTTTTTTTTTTTTTTTTTTTTTTTTCTAGAAAGAGGGCAGAGGGCACTACAATTCATTCGATTTTCTAGAAGGAGCGCACTGCAATTGCAACTCCAGCTCTTGTAGAAACATATGTATAGAGGAAAGCAGATTGCTTTTCTTTCTTCGTTATTTTGTTTCAAAAGTGTGTAAATTAGGTCTTGGGATTAGTTACTTTGGTTTGTATTAAGGTTTGCATCTTGTAAAAGATTGTAGACGCCTTTTAGTGGCAGAAACCCATTTCCATGAACGAAAAACTATTTCAGTTTATGATGGTGGCAACACGAATGTAATCAATCAGGAGCAGTTTATTAGAATGGGACCTTACTTTTTATGCTAATTTTCAGTTATTTTTATCCAATTTTGGGACAAAAATATTTGCCAATTCAAAATAAATATTGGGCCAAAGTCCATTTTTTTTTATCGATCATACTACTTGAATTCAAAATTGACCATTGCTTTTGTATGCAGATATAAAATAATTAAATCATTAGATATTTAATTTAAATAAAATATAAAATCATTAGATATTTATTAATTTTTAATATTTTAAGAATTATAAATCTTAGCCAAGGTTTCTGCTATTGTAAGAATCAGATATTTATTTTGCGAACTATAAAGATTGGCCAAAAAAGATATTTGAATTATAATGACTGGCCAAGGTTTCTGCACTTGCAAGAATTTATCTCCTTACCATATTCCCAGTCGAGCAAGTTTTTAATTAATTTTTTTTTTTGGAGACAATTGTAACAACCCTAATTGTATGTTTTACTTTGGTAATTTGTTTTTTTTTTACATTCTCAATTCATATTTATTTTATATTTATTTTTGTTTACATATAATCAAAATAATAGTTCTTTTGGTTTGCAGGTTAGGCAGAGGGGAATTTGGCCCTTAAGACTCCAGATTGTGAACGAGGCGCTCTGATACCATATGTAAGGGGCCAAATTAATTAAACAACCATTTAATTTACAACATAACCGTAACATTCAAGAAATTTCTATAATTTGGCACATTCGCCTACAAATTTCTCAATAATAATAAAATTTTATAAGAGATTAAAACAATGCATAATTTGAAATACCTAAACCTGATGCTAATAACCCTCCATTTGTCCTTTAATTTCTTGACTGCTATTGCACTATAACACACTGCCCAAAACCTAGTCCCTCCCTGCCAACTAGGTAACTTCCTAGCTCCAGGATATCAATGGATATCCTGGCCCCTGTGCCCAAAACCTCCAACAACCCCGGTGCACTGATACAATCCCACCCCAAAAATTTCACTTCTCTCTGCAAATCCCCCGAGCTCCCCCAAAATCCATCCCCAACCTCCCATAGAATAACCTCCCGTCCACCTCCTTCCCTTCCTTATCCCCCCTTCACCAACTTCCCCCACTTCATTTACTCCCTACCTAACTCATTTATTACCTTCTTATCCTTTCTCGTTAACGCCCCCTTATCCCTCCTTTATTATTTTATCCTCATGTAGTTAATACGTTATCCCTTTTTGGATACGTAACTTAATTTAACAATATAGTTTATTACCCTCCTTTTATTTCTTTACCTTATTAATTAACGAGTTAATTAATACTTAAATTAATCATTGACAATCATGAATAACTAATTAATAATAATTAATTAGTAAATGTTATTTTAAGAAATGATTATGGTTTATCTAATCTTTTAGGACAGTTATATTATTAAATTAATTATAATTTAATAATCATATGCATCTATTCAAGAAGGGTCGTTACATCGAAGAAGCTAGAAATTTGCTTTTAGTCTTCCAGAACCCTCTATATAACACACCTTTTCCCTATTCGGTAGTACCAATGGTGGTCGTCGGAGGAGGAGGTGGAGTGGCTATAGGAGGAGGAGCGGGGGGCCAAGCACCTCCCCCACCTCCCAGGGTTTTGCTAAAATAGATGTGAGATATGTGCCTTTGGTCCTTCCCGTTCCTCTCCACGACCTTCCTGAAAATTACATAAAAAACTTACCTAAATTTACAAGGGAAGGGGACTTGGCCGCAACCAAACATATAAACTTCTTTGATCAATTCGTCGATATCCTAGGTCTCGAACACGAAGAATTATATTTGAGGTTGTTTTTTCAGACTTTCAAAGGACAGGTATGAACCTGGTTTCGAAGTCTACCCACAGGATCGATATTATCCTATGATGCCCTAGAAGACTCCTTTCTTAGACAATGGGGCGAAAGGAAAGACCATTTGTATTATTTGACAAAGTTCATCTCTTTAAAGAAAAAGACTTTGGAAATCATTATGGAATTCATTCAAAGATTTCACAAATTATATAATAAGTTCCCGGTTGAAGTTAAACCATCCCAACCTACAGCCAAGGTAACCTTTGTGGGAGCCTTCAAACCCGATTTCGCACTTCTTTTGAGAGAAAGGAGGGGGGCTACCCTAACCCGAATGCAAGATGATGCCGTAGAAATCAAATCTAATATGATGGCTTCTGGAAAATTGAAAACCAAGGTAGAAATGGGAAACCAAGAAAAGAAACGTTTTAGCGAACAAGCGGGACCCTCAGGGTCAAATAGATCCACATATGACAAAATGGATGATATGACTAGGATAATTAAGGATTTATCGAATAAGATTTCCAGAATTGAGCTAGATCAATCCAAGGTCGATCCTTTCATTAAGAGGGAATTTCAAAAGAAACCCCAATCCTCAAAATCAACAAAGGTAGATTAAAAATGAAGACCAGAAAATTCAAACCCCTTTAAAAAATGAAAATTTTATAGGAGGAAATGACCTACAAGATTTCGAAGATTTGGATGAAGATGTGACAAATTTGGGTGACGACTGCACACAGCCTTACTTAAATAAAGAATATTAGGAGAAGTCCTTGAACACTCAACAACCATCAAATAAAGATGAGGACATAAATGACATCGATGTTTCTAGCTATCAAGAAATAACTGATTCTATAATGGCTGAGGTCCAATCGAGATATAACCTGAGGTCTAAAAACAAACCTGCGTTGACTCCTCAACCCAAGAAAATTCTCCCTAGAGGTGAAGTATACGAGCCTTCCCCAAAAGAGACCGAGACATCTAATAGAAAAATGAAAGGGACAGAGTCGCTAGATCCCAAAGTAAAAGAGGTTGAGACCCAAACAAAGGAAACCAAGACAACTGAAACACATATATCGGTAGATAAACTCACGAGTGATAAATCAACACAAACAAAGAAATTAGAAAAGGAGGAGTCTGGGGTTTCAACCAAAGAAACAGACAAAGGTAGTGGAGGGTTCAGCCTCGAAAATGAGATAAATAAGATAAAAATACCAATCCCTCTAGTAGAATTAGCAAAGAATCCTGTATATCGAAAGTAGATGACTAAAGTGATAGGTTTTTTGGATCTAGAAAGTCACTCTAACGTGATAAACTTGGAAGATGATAAGCCCAATTTCACTTTTGGTCCACATTTCAAGGGTGCCAGAGACACCGTAGCTCCTTTCTATATCACTCTAAATGTGCATGATCGACTGTTGCATAACTGCATGCTAGACTCTGGGACCTCACATAATGTGATGCCCAAAACTATTATGGATAGACTAGGCCTAGAGATCACCAGGCCTTATGGAGATCTCTACTCTTTCGATTCAATAAGAGTTAAGTGCATGGGTATGATAAAACATTTAGTAGTCACTCTTGCACAGGTACTAGTGAAAATCATCTTGATGGATGTGGTTATTGCTGATATACCCCTGAAGTATGGCTTACTGCTATCTAGGTCATGGGGAGCCAAACTTGGTGGGTCTCTTCAACTAGACATGACCTACGCCACGATTCCTATGTTTGGTGGACAACTTACTCGACTATATAGGGAAATGAGGCTAGCCTACACAGTAAGTGACCCTCAGAATCCAAACAATTATCCTGTTTATATTTCCGATCAAGATTTAGGAAATTGTATTTTGTCTTTTGATGATAATGTAAATACTTGTGCAGAAGATAATTACTTAGAAAATAATGAATCAGAAAAGACATACGAAAATATACATAGCACTGGGATTTGGAAAAAAAAATTTGACGGTGCCCTATCATGTGAAGGAGCGGGTGCAGGAGTAATTTTTGTGGCACCTAAAAATGAATTTGTTATCCCTTTCTCTTATAGGCTTTAGTGGGACATAGACTACACAAATAACGTTTGTTTGTATGAAGCCTTAGTATTAGGGTTGGAAGCTACCAGGAAGTTTATGGAGATGCAGAGTTGATAGTGAAATAGATAAATTGGGACTACCAGGCCAAGCACCCAAGATTGAGATCTTACAAAAATTGTGCATAGGATCTTATAGAAAAATTGTTTTCATCGGTAAAGGCTCATTTCATCCCACGGGCTGAAAACCAGCAAGTCAATTCACTGGCCAAAGCAGCTTCAACTTTCATACCTCCCACCACTTTCAAATTAAAGTACCACATAGAGGTAATGCACATACCATCCATACCAAACAACATACAACACTAGCAGGTTTTCGAGGATGAGGAACAGATCAGAAAGTTCCTGGAAATGGTACGTGATTTCTCAGAAACCCACATTGACTAGGAGGAAAAAAATGATCATTCCTGGATTATGTAGGAGGGAGAGGAGCCTCAGGAGTTCTGAGAAAAAATTGCTAACCATCACATGTTGGTTTTAAAAAACAATCAGATTCCAAAGGGACTAATCCCCCTGGAGAGATTTTTCGATCAGAATGACATGCCCTTAAAATCCACTCTGCAACCCCAACCAGAGGAGGTTGAAGACTGCGACGTAGGGACAAAAGAGGATCCTAGGATGGTAAAAATATCAAAGTACCTTCCTCCTGAGGTAAAAAGAAAGTATAAATATTTACTCACATGGAATAAAGACGTTTTCGCTTGGTCTTACGAAGAACTAAGAACCTATGACACCACTATGATCGAACACAAGATAGCTCTGAAGCTTGGTGTCAAACCCTTTAGACAAAAACTTAGACAAATCAACCCTATCTTATTGCTCGTAGTTGAAAGGGAAGTTAAAAATCTCTTAGACGCAAAAATAATAGTACCACTGAGATACTCCGATTGGGTAGCAAACCTGGTTTCGGTTAGAAAGAAGAATGGGGAGATTAGACTGTGTGTCGATTTTAGAAATCTAAACAAGTCATCCCTCAAAGACAACTACCCTCTGCCCAAAATGGATCACATATCAGAAAAGGTAGTTGGGGCAAATAGGATGTTGATGATCGACGAGTTCTCTGGGTACAATCAAATTGTTGTAAATGAACATGATAAAGAAAAAACAGCCTTCACTACCCCTTGGGGTACATTCATGTATGATAAGATGCCTTTTGGTCTAATGAATGCAGGTTCCACCTTCCAACGTGCTATGGATATCGCTTTCATTGACGAAAGAGACAAGTTCGTGGTTATTTATCTCGATGATCTAACCATTTTTTCTAAAGCTGATGAAGATCATTTGATACATCTCAAGCAGACATTTGAAAAATGTCATAGGTTTGGTTTGTCTTTAAATCCTGAAAAGTCTCACTTTTCCATGCAAGAAGGTAAACTCTTGGGCCATATTGTATCTCGAGATGGAATTAAAATTGATCCTAGCAGGGTTGAAGCTATAGATACTATAAATATTCCTAGAAACGTAAAAGAATTCAGTCTTTCTTAGGAAAAATAATTTTTTTGAGGACATTTATCCCAAACTTTGCTGAAATTGTGAAATTGATCACAGATATGCTAAAGAAGAACAACGAAGTCAAATGGACAGCATAAGCTAAAGCATCGTTTTCCCACATCAAGAAGGTTATAAGCAAGGCACCTGTACTAGCAAGCCCTGATTATCTAAAGGATTTTCTTATTTTCTCGTTTTCCTCCGAACACATAATTGTCACGGTACTCCTCCAGAAAAATGAAGAAGGTTTTGAGCAACCGATAGCTTTTTTTAGCAAAAGTCTCAGAGATGTTGAACTCAAATATGATGTAATGGAAAAACAAGTGTACACTATGGTGAAGGAGTTAAAGGCTTTTAGAACTTATGTGTTTCATTCCAAGGTAATCGCGTACATACCCACTAGCTCTATAAAAGATATTTTGGTTCAGTCTGACAGTTATGGCAAAAGGGGACGGTGGCTCGCTAAAATTCAAGAATTTGATCTAGAGATAAATTCGACGAGACTAGTAAAGGGACAAGGTTTGGCTAAAATCTTAGCTGAATCAAATTTCAGAGCCCTCGGTATAAATGGACTACAGGGATGTGAAGAGGGTGTGGAAATGAACAAGCTCGATGAGAAAACAAGTGCAATCAGAATCGAAGAGAAGTTTTCCTCATCTAATTGGTACAAAAACATAGTGTCCTACCTGATGACCTTGAAATGCTTGAGTGATTTATCCCCATCCAAAGCCAGGATGCTAAAACTGCATGCGGTCAAGTACTGTGTATCAGAAATTCAATTGTATTGGAAGGATCCACTTGGCTTCTTGTTGATTTGTTTGGTTGAATTAGAAACAGAGAAGGTCATAAGAAAATTTCACAAAGGGGTGTGCAGGGGACATCACGCTTGGAGGGCGATAGCTTATAAGATCCTAAGGGAAGGGTATTATTGGCCAAAAATTTTCTCAGACGTCAATTCCAAAGTCAGAACTTGCAACCCTTGCCAATTGTTCGTAGGCAAGCATAAACTCCCAGCGTTATCATTAGTCTTGGTCAAAAAAAAAGCTCCTTTTCAGCAATGGGGACTAGATTTTATGGGAAAAATTAACCCCCATTCTAGCGCTCAACACAAATGAATCTTGACTGCCACAGATTACTTCACTAAATGGGTGGACGCTATTCCAACAAGAAGGGCAACAGATTCGGTGGTAATAGATTTCCTAGAAGAAAACATT
Organism: Picea abies; assembly: GCA_900067695.1. Classification (NCBI taxonomy): domain Eukaryota; kingdom Viridiplantae; phylum Streptophyta; class Pinopsida; order Pinales; family Pinaceae; genus Picea; species Picea abies. The sequence goes on from CBVK0100077810.1 coordinate 9,842, forward strand.
TTATCTAGATTCGTCTGCCCCCGAAAGATAGTCACAGATAACGCCCATGCTTTTAAATCTATGGCTATGATAAGTTTTTTCCAAAAATACAATATCGTGCTTGGCCATTCCATGGCATATTACCCCCAAGGAAATGGACTAGCCGAGTCTTCAAACAAGAGTTTGATCAATGTAAGTAAGAAAGTGTTGAATGAGAAAAAAAAATCTTGGCACGTGCATTTGAAATATGTTTTATGGGCAAACCGAATAGGCACGAAAAAATCTATTGGCACTTCTCCTTTCTAAATGGTGTACGGGACTGACGTGGTATTACCCATAAATCTAGCGCTTCCCATAATGAAACTCTGGCAAGATGAGAAAGAAGAACCAAATCATGTCACAAGAAGGATAATCTAGTTGATTGAAGTACAACAACACAGGGTTGAAGTGGATGAAAGGTTGCAGAAATACCAAGACGACATGAAAACGTTATTCGACCATAAGGCAAAAGACAGAGAGTTTTTCCTGGGCGATTTGGTCTTGAAATGGGATGCTAGGAAGCAAGACTCGGTGAAACACGGTAAATTTGATCATATCTGGTATAGACCGTTCAAAGTTGCAGCTCCCGAAGGAAAAAACTCGTTTCTATTAGAAAATATGGACGGTAAAATTTTCAACGCCTCTGTCAATGGGCGTTATTTAAAACACTATATGCAATTATATACCGGTTTGTATTTTCTTTCTATTTCATAATTTCTCTTTGGTAAGTTTACTTTCACCTCTAATTAATTAGGTCAGTGATTTTTGTAGAAGTAGAGATATGAAATTTTCAATACATCCATCTCTTTAAAAAGGCACTCTTCGTGTTTACAGGATTTCGGATTGTACCCCAAACGAGCGAAAGGAGCAAATAGAGAGTCATATATTGGAAAATAAATTCGCTGAAAACAAGTGATAGAAAAAGTTTTCCATTAATTTAAAGGAAAATGAAATGGTAAGGCAAAGGTACAAATTCATAAGAATTTTATTTTTTAAATGAAGGTCTCCAAAGCACTGTAATGATCTCATAAATATAATGTTTTTGCTTGAGTGGTGATTAAAAGAACGACTCCTTACTCTGGGTTCTAAGAGTTTCACCTAGACAAAGATAGAAAGTAATTAAAATAAGAAGATAAAGTAAAGTGTCTCCGAAAAAAGGGCCCCAAAAGTCGGTTTTAGTTTATAACCCCTGTGTTTCGAATCCCAGATCTCTTTCTGTCACCTTTTTTCTATCCGCAGACTTACCTTATTAAAAAATCAAGCATCTTTCCATCTTCCATACATAGGGAGAAGAGATTATGTTTTATCTTTGGAAGCTGTAAAGAAGATTTCAGAAAGTAAGATAGTCTTCATAACCCCTCAGTCTCTTACTAAACAAAGTTATGCGTAGGTCGATCCTGACTCTTCTAGGTTTTTTAACAGTTTTCGAAGGATTGAGGCTTGCTTGAAGGAAGGCCCTTGGAAGTAATATTTCCCCTTTTTCCCCACGGACTAAGGTGCTTTGAAAGTTACTAAGGTGCTTTGAAAGTTAAGGGAAGGTTGGTACCAAGTAATCAAAGCAAGTTGATAGACCTCCACTGCAAATATTACGCCGATATCATCCCTCATACAAACTAATTGCCCCCACTTCGTGTTCTAAAAAGTAAATTATAAGACATATGGTGAAAAGAAATTCATATTTTATTTCCCCCATCTAGTCCAAAGAGACGATGAAAGGAAATTCAGAAAAGATTGCCCTCGTCTCAGCATTTAAATGCATAAATATATTTCTAAGTGGTGAAAGGAAATTCAATAAAAAGGGCTAGATAACATCACTGGGGTACTGAATAGGCTCGTTGGTAGTGAACAATATATGAGATATCTGTAAGGTTGTCATACGTGAATCTCACTTTGATCTGGTAATCAATTTTCTTGAAACCCAATCTGCACCCCAAGTTCGGACATGGCTCCCCAATTAGAAAACATGTAATTTACCTCATTTTATGCAAGCCAAAAGCCACAAGATCTGTTGGATTTCCTAGGACTATTTTGATTGTCTTAAGGCAGACTTGGATACAGTAAAGAGAAATAGAAAGTCATGAAAGGGACTGCAGTTGAGTTTGAAACGCATTTGAGTGTTGAAAAGCTTTTCAGAAGTAAAAGACGAAATCTCTTATTCCCTCTGTATCCCCTTTCCTTAAGTAAGTTTCGCAGAAATAAAACCAATGACTCTATTTACCCAATACAGGCACATGGTCTATTGTTCTTCCCATCTCGCAAGAAGACGGGATCCCTAGTTGGAGCCTATGTTGGAGCCGCCTTTCTCAATTGGTTTAAATCTAATTCTTTGAATCAAAGGTTGGCCTTTAAGTTGTCTTTTACTTCATGACCTTTATCCTTTGAAAGTCTTAGTAGTCCTGATATGTGAAGTGGCAATGGTAGTTGTACTCCTAAACCATTTCCATTTAACCATTAAATGATATTTTTCAGTTTTATTTACCTCGGGATATTGTGTTTTGGGAGTTACAAGTCACATGGTTTCCAAGCCCCGATGCGCGAAGTCGCGAAACAACCTTGAAAGATTACCCAGCTTAGCGCCGAGTGTAAAGTTCCTTAAACCTTAGTTAAGTTCTATCAGGATTTCGCATCTCGGTGGTCACTCTCCCCAAAATTCTCACCATCATAATGCCGATAGCCGAGGTTGCGAGATAGTGTCGAAAGTCACCTGGGTTAGTGTTAGGGGTATGTTTTTTAAACCATAGATAAACAATGTCAGGGTTTCACGACTCGACATTCACTCTTCTAAGAAACTATACCTTCGTAGTCCCGAGTCGCGAAATCACGATATTAATTAAACACTGATTAATTAAACACTTAATCTGGATCACATTTTTTCTTAGCTAGATCGCGTCATCGTGATCTTGGATTTTAGGGGCTCGAAGCATAAGAGTGAAATCTCCCAATATGACGAACGCTGAAAAGGGTGATTAATGTTTAAATAAAACCTAATTAAAGAAGCTAATCCAGATTAACCATCACATTAATACAAATATTAACACAAACCGTCTATGGGTTAAATTTAAATTTTTTTTGTGCTAATGTGTGTCATGGCCCGTCAAAATTTATGGCATTTATGAGAAGAGAGGTGAAGTGATAGGTAAAGATATTGTTTTTATTGCTAAATATTTCTCAAAAAATGATTTGACTGTTCTGGTTCATAAGGACATCGGGGTTTTAAATGGTTGAGATATAGAGTTATTTCTCTCATTGTTTAAAATTTCATTTCTATCTTGTGCAAAGAAGTTTTTCTCACCAGGCTAATTTTTGTATGTATACACATTTTTACTATAGGAGAGCTAAGTCAGAGTCCTCTATCATGGCCCCACGAAAAGCATCCAAGGCGATTGTTGAGATTTTAGGGCAAGGCTCAGATATTGTTTCCAATACTTCACCTCAAAGTGTTGATTCTGTCAGAACCTGGCCATACGTCTCCGAGGTTCTTCAGTCTGATTTAGTGAACTGTTTAGATGACTCCAGCGATAATGAGAAGGACAATTTGGCCACCAAATACAAAATCATTGTTCAAGAAGAGATGCATAAGATAGCGTCCAGGCCACGACTTCTTCCCTATTATGATATGATCTAATGGGCATTAGATCATGTGGATATCCCAACCAGAACTATTATCAGTGAGCAGAAGGTGACCATTGGAACCTTCAGACTAGAACATTTGCAGGTGATGTACCAATTGTCACCCACACCGAACTTCTCACACAATGTCGAGTTTCTGGAAATTTTTAAGCGAAAAGAGTGCGAGAAATATGGCAAAAACTTGGCTGATCTGATCAAGGACTAGGTCTCACACCCTGCAAAGTTCAGGGCGGATGGTAACGGAGTTTATTCAATCTCTTCCTTGGAACCGCAATTCAAATATATATCCATGATGGCCTGTAGGTTGTATGGGAAGGAGGACACCACACATTTTTTCCTCACGTGGGTACCTCTCATTCATATAGTCGCTGAAGGCTTTTCCTTAGACTAGGCCAAATTGTTGTCAGACAGTTTAACCAGCCGGATTACCAAGTATCGGATGGAAAAGGTGAGTGGGAAGGCCGCTTCATTTTTCATGTCCGCCTACATCATGGATGTTGTTTGTTTCATGACACCTTTCCCACTAATGAGCTGGAGTTGGACTCCATCAGAGGTTGAGCCTATCCATATCTACCACCCAAAACTTTGGGAATATAAGGCCGCAGATTTTATATACAAAATTTTCAATTGGGTAATGGTAGAAATGCATGTATCCATCTTCGACAACCCACCACTCAGGATTTCAGATACCATCACCACCAACTTGAGCAACGTGGATGACTGGTACATAGAGGACAAATTTTCATACATCAGGGTTTTCGACACTTCTATTCCCCCCTATGCTCTACCATTATTCATACTGGATAGGCTGGTTTGCTGCGAAATCGCTAGGAAAACTATGATTGGTTGCATAAGCAATAAGCTTAAGGGATTTTTGAAGAAGGTATGGTTGTCTTTCCCCATTCATTTGAATACCTATTCTTTATTAGATTTTGGACATGAAAAAGCCGAGGCAACAACTTTGGAGGATATTAAATTGGTCCACATTGAGTTCAAGAAGAATGACCCACACAGGATCATGGGTAATCACATGGCTAGTTGTGGCCTTAAAAAGTATGACATTAGCATTAGCCTCATGATGACATCTTCCGAGGGGTGAGATCCTATGCCGAGGTCCTAAGTCGGATTCAAACCCTATCGCCCCAGGAGAAGGTTGATTTTTTCAAATTTCAAGAGCATCGGCGGAGCTGCCTTCCCCCAGTCTTATATGGTAAGAACCCTCGAACTCTTATTTAATGTTCATGTTCCTCTATGACTATCCCCGTTGCAAGATAGCCTAATATTGAACCTGGCTTGTCAGACCAAACCCATATCGCTTTGAACCTTTTCAATACCATACTTAAAACAACCACCACCCAGGTAGAAATTGAACGTTCATGGGCCGTGATTAAATGGTATATAAGCATCCAGGAACAGTTGGAAGTGAGACAACGACAACCTGGAAATCAACCTTAGCTTCCTTTCCGGAAGGGTGATTCTTCCCCCTTTTTATCCTTTACTCACTTTTAGATGCCTAGACACTGTACTTTCTAATCCTTATGTATAGAATCTGGAACAACATACCCCAAACTTATCCAAGAAAAGTAACATGAGAAAGATCTGGTAATTGTACCTTTACTCCACGTTCAATGTAGAACCTCTTGCGCTTGATAGCTCCGTTGACTGCAAACCTCCTCCCAAGGCCAGTCTGCATTCAAAGACAGAAAAATAGAGAACTACAAGCACACATTTCATACATAAATATGGTTTATATGTTAGAATAAAAACATATAACAAATGCAAACATTCAACACATCATGTTATTGGGATAGGAAAAGTACTTCTTTTATTCATAATACAATTACTACTTACAACCAAAGTCGGCTACTTCTTCTCGAACCTGGTCCGAGGTCCTCTTCACCAAGCTCCAAGTGCACCTCCACGTATCTTTATCCTCTCACACTTCTTCTTTGGAAATGGAATGGGTTCTTATGGAGGAAAAAGGGAAAAATGAGGAAAGTTGAGGCAATTCTCTCAACAAGGCTGCAGATGCTTGGGGAAAGGAGGGCCTGAGAAACGGGCATAGTTTCACTGTTATTATGCTTAGATATGGAATGAGACCCCAACACCTCCTTTTATATGGGAAAAGGATGGTTATTCGGTTGGGTGACGGGCTATAGGCAGTGGATTAGTCAGGAAACTACCCAATAGCCCTTAATCTCAACAAATTCCTTGAAACTTTTTAATTTTTGCAACTTTTGCAAGTATACACGAGATGTAATGGTGCAACATGCATATGTACGTAATATATAGTGGTGCAACAAGTGTATGTATGTGGGTAGTATTGGTGCAGGGTGCATGCATCTTCAAAAAATGAGTTTTTTAGAAGAGCAACCCAATGTTGGCTTGGCCAAAAAATGCAAATAAGAGGGCCAAAGGCTAGGTAAGAAGGTGTAGAGAAATTTAAGGCTATAACATATGCCCCCTAATGTGTGCGGTCATAAGAGCATGTGATGGCCGAAATACATTACAAAATCTTCTCCAACGTATGGAGCGAGTGAGCCCAGAACTAGAGTTTGGGAGGTGCCATCTGTAAAAATAACAATTGTCTCACTAAGGCAGTCATACCCATTCTCAGGATGAAATAAATCATGGTTGCCAATCAAATACACTGCATATCCATGTCGTATAACTATATAAAGTGTAGCCACAAGAAATACACAGTGGATCTACATCTCAAAATCAAAGATATACATGTATAGTATCCATCTTCAAGAAGTCAATAATGCTTGATGATTGGAGATGACCCCTTCAGAGCTCAAGAAACAACTTAAATATCTTCAAAAATTGGGTAGGAGTGCAATATGAGTGTACAACTTCACTACCCGGAGGTCTTTGATGGCTCATCGGGAAAAGACAAGAGGATCTCGATGATCAGGCAGAGAACTTCGTTGATTTTGAACAAGGACTTGATTGGACTTTTGGGATGGTCGAGTATGAGGACAAGAGACAAACTACAAAAGGGTCAACTCAGGCTGGGTGAAACTTCCCTTGGACAAGAGCACGAAAGATGATCAGACTCAAGCATCATGACATTGACATCAATTTATGATGCAGGAGGCAACGCAAACTCTCCATGTGTCTAGAAGAGTAACCAGATGGAGGAAGACACAAATCTATGTAGCGAGAATGGATTCCTAAGGTCATAATAGATCCCAATGCTTGACGAAAAAATGGAAGGATGTGCTCTGTCCAAAGGTGACTCATTGTGCTGCTAAAAAAGAATATATTTTTCCCATCCCCTCTTTTTGGTTTTTTTTTATTTTTTTGTCTTTTTCAATTTTTAAAGAGCTTGAAATAGAATAAAAGAATGCTACATTACAAAGGAGGATCGAGTGTCGCGATCATACTAGTTCCAAGTGCAAGGAACACACTAATGCTCAAACCAAGGAGACATGTGCAAGAAAATGACACTTGGGGAAAATTCTTCCATGGGTCAAGGTGTCAGGTCGCAGAGGCAAAGTGCTACAAGGGTTTCGTATAAGGCATGCTTAAAAGGTTCAGTTGAGAGAAACATGGAGCCAACATTAGGCCAAAGACGTAGAGATTCAAATTCGATTAGCAAGACACGATGAAACCCCCTTCAATGCATTTTTCATGAGCCTAGAGAAGGTAATCTCGATAGTTTTTTCACGTTTAGAGAGTCTGAAAAAAACATAAAAGAAGACTCTACTCGGGTACCTTTTTCAGAAGTAGTCTAGTCGGTTCAAAAAAGGGATAAACTAGCACCGAAGAGACGTCTATTCAAAACCATTTTAATGAGTGTGACATAGACAAGATCACTCGACAATCTTTTCAATTTTAAGGAGTCTGAAAAGAGCTTAACTATGGACTCACAACCTTTTTCTGGATTTAGTCTCCTTAGCTCGAAAAAGTATAAAATTTACTTAGGAGAACTCTCCTAGTGAGATGAAAATCCCGAGGTGTACCTTTTTCCTCCATAATCTACAAGTCAGAAAAAGGGGTAAACTCATGCCAGTAGATGTTCTTATGTACCAATTTAACGAGTGTGAAGGAACAAGGACACTCGACGATCTTTTCAATTTTAAGGAGTCAGAAAATAGCTTAACTATGAACTCCGTAGGGGATGTTCTTCTAGACCAATTTAACGAGTGTGAAGGAACAAGGTCACTTGGTGATCTTTTCAATTTTAAGGAGTCTGAAAAGAGTTTAACTATGGAGTTTGTGGGGGTTCCTTTTTCGTAAATTTAGTCCCTCGGGCCCGAAAAAAGAATTAAAATTATACCTGAGAATACTCTTCTAGAGAACCAAAGTTCCTAGAGTATACCTTTGTTCGTACAATTTGACCATCCGGACTGAAAAAAGGGGTAAACTACCGCCAGACAGACATTCCTTCAAGTTTTAGTTTGGTGAGTGTGAAGGGAAACAAGATCGCTCAGTAATATGTTCATGTTTAAAGAGTCAGAAAAGGGCTTAAAGAAGACTCCAATAGTTACTTTTCAAATTAATCCAGACAATTTTAAAAAGAACAAACGTAGTCTCGTCGGATGTTTCTTTCGAAATTCAAAGCGAGCTTGAAAGACAACAAAACATGCTCATTTTGGGAGTCTCGAGGGTAAGGCTGAGAGTGATGGTGTATCAAAAAAATGAGTCTTAATCTCATAATCATGATAGGACTAACAAGGACTCTCGAGCCTAAAGTCATTTGAAGACAGCATGGATGCCAAAATGCAACTAGGATCTATCTAGGGCATCCATGTAAAGGTAGGCTCTACCACCTAATCACAACACTTCTAAAATAGCAAAGATGGTTCTGTGTCACACTTCCATGGAGGTGGAATCCTATGGCAAAGCAGAAAATACAACAAGATGTAGAAAGTGGAGGTGGAATCCTAACTTATATGCAAAAAGTTGGAAAAATGACTTTTACCAAAGGACCTTTAAAAGTGACCCATCTCCCTAAAATTTTTGCAAACCAAAAGTGAAGTGCATCATAACATCCAGTAATAAACACAAGAACCACATTAAAAGATTTTCAAGTGAGAGAAAATGACAAAAGGGTTCAAAAAAGTGGCAAAAAGGGCCAAAAAAGTTTATAAATAGAAGCTGACAGCTCATTTTCAACATTGCAATTTGAAAATTAACCAAAAAGTGAAAAAGACCCCTTTTCTAAAAGAGTTTATTCCAAGAGCTTCAGAGGATGAAATGAACTTCTTCTCAAACCAAGTAAGTAGAAACTCATCTCTCTTGCATTTCAATCCTTCCATTTTGCATAGTTTTTAGTTTTTGAGGGGGCGTGCCCTCCTAAAAAAGGGAGGCCCTACGTATACACGCACTTTCAAAGGACAACTCGCGTACATCTACGGGAAGAAAACAGTCTTCCCGTGGATGTACACGACTATTTCCAAAATATCCCACGTACACCCTCAAAATCATTGAAAACTAAAATGTGCAAGAGTTAAATCCCACTTGAACTTGTCATGTAATAGGATGTATGTCCATTGTAGGGAGAGGGAACATGAGGAGATTGATGTCTTGGTCGATGAGGACCCTGTTTCTATCACCACATTAAAAAAATGAGGGTTATGGAAGTTTTATCGGTGTGATGCAGACCCCCTACTTCACCCTTCGGCAGGGTCAGCAACCTCCCAGTCATTGGATCATTCCTTCCTGCTGAGCCAAAATAGCTCTCTCATTCCTGCTGGAACACTTAGAAAAAACCTACGAGCGCGCCACCTTCTCGGCGCCCATCTCGATTCTAAACCAACAGGCACCCTTGCGTTGACTCCCTTTCTCTCTCGTGACTTCGAGCTATGACCCAAGGCTTTAGGCTAGACGCCTTTCATGTTTTGGGAGTTCGAGACTCCTACATGGGAGTTCTCCCGGACTCCCTGTCTTTCAAAATGAAGAAACCTGAAAATAGAGCCTATCCCTCACTAGCTCCTCCCTTAACTCGCATCCATATGACCCCTCTCCTATAACCTAGGGCCAATCCTTTAGGCACTTCAGGTTTTGCGATTCGAGGAATCGCGATGCAGTGCTCCTCCTCCCCCTTTCAAATCCTCGAAATCTAGAGATCCAATACCTCCCAGATCTACGATCCAGATCCTCTGCTCGATCAATGGCCATGATCATTTCGCAGTTTCGTGAGTCGGGACTTCGCATCTCCTGACTCTTGGCCTTTCAAACACCCGAATCTCGAAATGTCGAAAAGGGATTAACGAGCTTTGTCTCTTCCCTTAGCCTTCGTCCACATGACCACGCCCTATGACCTAGGCCTAACTCCTCCAAGCACGTCCCGATTTCATGGTTTGTGAAGTTGCAATGAAAATCCAACCTCTCGTCCTTCTAACCCCCGAAGTGTTGAAATGTCGACCGCTTGCCACGTATCCTCCCCGATGAACGGTCCTAATCCAATCGCAATTTCCCCTTTCGCAACATTTTTCCAATCTACCTTCATTCTCCCGATGTCTGAATCCCCTATGGGTGTGGATTTCTGCCACATGTCCTATGATATAGACGCTCCTGATTCTTTTAGGATTTTTACGAGGCCTCTCTCCTCTACTGTTACGAGGGTTAAACCTCGTGAACCTTCTCTTGGATCCAATGGTTATCGGTCCTCCGCACTAGATCTGACAGCCCAAATCTATTCTCCTGCGTGCTCTTCTCCTGTTGTCTAGATGTATGGATGAATGGTCCAGATTTTCTCCTCCGTAGCTGATCTACAACTATTGTAGCTCCCTCCTGAGCTTGTGCTTCTTTCTTTCCCTTGGAAGAATTTCGACCCTTGAAGGCCTTGGCCTTCGATGCTTCTCTTTCGATACCGGTTCCTTTGGGTCTAGTCTGCGTTATAGAAACTCTTCCCCTCCTAAGCTTTGCCAACTCAAAAACCTCAAAAGGTTCTCTCTACCTCTACTACTTTTTGTTGGAACTCTGTGTGCAAAGGCACTACTCCTCCTGAGCTTAAGAACTTGAGACAAGTTCATGCTCACACACTCCTTGTGCTGCTGAGTTTTCGAATAGCTCAATTCGAAGTATTTCTTGCAAAGAAATGCTTCACGCCCTCCTAAAGTCTTTCTACTCAATGCACACATTACAGAGCCTACAGAGTGTTCACCAACTCTGTAAGTGTCTCTCCTCGACACTTCTCGTTCCTCGGAAATCAAAAGAGAGTTCTCCTCGTGCACTCTTTTCACTGGCTCGATGCCCACCTGGCAGAGCTTCTATAGAGCTTCCAGTAGTTCTGTCTTCCCTGAACTTGAAACAGAGTTCCTTCCTGTGCACTCCTTGCACCTTTGTTGATGAAGGTTCAATGTTATCCCTCTTGAGATTTTCTGAGGTTACCTCACCTCTATCAATGCACACCTTGTGGACTATGTGCACTCCTTGCACTTGGAAACTCAAAACGAGAAGAAATTGAAACTTATGTAATACTTCACCAATTATGCATTTAAAACATGAAAATGCATAAAACCATGTAAACACATAAACACATAGTATGCAGGAAAAACTGCTTTTCTATTACTTTTGTAAGTCTATACAAATGTTTACAAAAACTGGACTGTAACAAGTCTCAGTGCTCCCTCCTGAGACCTCTCTACCATGTTCTCTTCTATTCTTCTTAGAGAATATCTATCCCTTATTTCCTATTACCCCTATCACAAGAATGAGGGCTCTCATGAGCTTCTCCTCATCACCATCTCTGAGCTATCGCTATCAGCAGAGTGGCTTCATACCTCTACGGCGACATTACAAAAATGGATGCCTAGTCCTGACTACGTCCTGGGATTGTTGCAAGCTACCATTTAAGGAAACCTCAACCAATACCTGTACAGAGGTGTGGTTGGCTCGTACAACCTTACAACATGAATGATTCTTATCGGATCATATTTCAAAAATTCAAAAGTGGGAGGGTCGGCGCCTCTCCCTTTCTCCATAAATGCGCGCTGAATGTGTTGGTTTGCTAGCATGCTATTGACGTAGAGTGATGCTCCTGCATCATAAACCTCATCTAGAAAAATCATGAGCTCCTTCTCATGAGCTCCTCTTCTCCAATGCTAAAATCCACTTGGATCCCAAACTTTCCCTTGGAGCTGTCCTCTTTCTCCTCTCCAGCTATGTTGTTGTTGTTGTTGTTGCTCCTGCTTCCCTGCTACTATGGAAGGCTCTCCTCTTTTTAGCTCTCCCTTGCTGAATAATTCTATTGATATTAACATCAGCTTCCTGATTTCATCAATCACCCTATCCAGTTGCTCCAGTGGCTGGCTCTTTGTATGCAGTCCCCTCTGCTGCAATTTCTTCATCTAAGTGGGTAGATCTACTTGATCTCCCATGTTGTCTTTAATTCCTTTTGTGGCACTGAGTGGCCACTTTGCTGCAGAATCCAATTATGTAATCTCCTCACTGAGTTGTGGATCAGCTTCCTTCTCTGACAAATTGTCTTCTCTCAGATCCTCTATTGGTATATCCCCAACTTCTTCCATCTTCTCCCCAGGCTAGTATGCTTCTCTACTTGTTTCCAAATTATCCTATCTGATGTGAAAACTTTTCACTATTACCCTTCTCTCCAGGGCTTCTAATTCTTCACACATGTAACGTCCCCCCATCCATCATCCCACCAGTCAGGCCAATGCTACTGTGCAGAACAACATCATTCTCATACTTAATTAATAACATGCACTTGAATCAAATTAAACATGTTTAACTCAGAGTAAGCACAAGATTATTGCTAACATAAATAATCCCTGGCATTAACAATAATTCATATGCACAACAAAATACATGATACATATAAGCATCAAAGGCATGCAAAACATAATATTAAGCATTAGTTGATACTTATCTTTGAAACTATCACACACCACCAACTGCCTGTAGACCTTCCATGAACCTCCTAGCCTTAGACCACACTGCTCATCACTCTCAGTAGTAGGTCACCCTTGAGCTGGGACTAAGCTCCACCGGGTAAGGAATCCTAGGCTAGGAAAGGAATACAGGAAGACACATAGTCACAGAGGAAGGGTTCTCTCCCAGGAACCACTTATGCCCACTGCCTACAAACTCTCCTTCCCCACATGATTGTTCCACCCCAGGAGTATACACCTTCTCTATCACATAGACATTCCTTCGGCTGCTAACCTCCCTTGCCTTAGGCTTCAGCAACAGAACAGACTGAAAATCTCCGAGCTCTGTGGTAGCTACAGGGTTCCTTCCAGGAGCTCTCTCCTTTCTCTATGCACTCTCTCACCTGGAGAGAGAGTTATATATACTGGCCAACAAGCCACACGTGGTCAAGCACTACACAGCCACCACAATCAATTGGAACCCAGACATGAACACCCTAGGATAATAATGGACAGGTGCAACAGCATAACAAGGCCCAGCAAGTACAGGACACATTGGTTTCCTCAATCGACAACACGGCATAGACTCACAGCTTTGGTTTTAGGGATGCGTGACAAGAAATCCATGCAAGGGTTGAACACAGACTCGACGGTTCAAAATAGAGGGTGTACCGGCTTCCCCAGAAACAAAAACATGCCTTTTTCCGGTTTCAAATTTTTGTGAGGGTATATTCTTCCAGAGGTCAGACGAGATTCACCATTTTCGATTGTCCACCGTAGCATGGAGAAGATATCCCCATCATGGCTCAACTCAGCAGTTTTAATTGCATGCACTTGGGTTGAAACTTGTCACCCATGAAGATCGTTCCTTCCTATTTGGAAGTCACTCATCCTTCCCCAAGAACTTACGATAAAACATCAAATTAACATAGCTTTTGGAATAATATTAAAATATTACTCCCAAGGACATAAGCCCCCTAGGCTTAGCCCCTAGGCTCAACACTTAGCCTCTCTTTCCAACTTTCTAGCCCCCAATCCCTTACCCAACCTATGGAAGCTTAGTCCCCCATCACTCATTCATTGTGGTCGGTCTGCACATAGCAGTGTTTATATTTTTATTAATCTTCTGCATGATTACATATACAAAAGCAGGCTCTCGGCCTTAACACTTAGGCTCCCTAGCCTAATAATCACATAAGCCCACCAACTTATATAAACTTGGCTCACCAGCCTATAGAACATAATTACAATTCATAATGAAAGATTTACACTTCATAGACATGATTTATAACAGGGCTCAGCCTTGGGGAAATTTCAACACAGATCAACAAAGTCGATGTCATCTTCTTCCTCCTCTGCTACAGGCTTGAGTGCTGCAGTCATCTCTATTCTAGCTTCCTGGCTGAAAATTTTGGGCCTTTCTTTTGAATGCTCTTTTCCTTCTATTGGGGTAGACATCAGTGTCTACTCCACTTATTCCTCCATGAAAGTCTCTATTGGTTGTCCTTCTTTTGTTGCTGCCTCCACTAGGTTGCATGGTAGGAAGACCCGAATTCCCCCAATCATCATAATGCTCTTGTAATCCTCCTCTTGGATGGTGCAAGTTTTTAACTTGTCATCATCTTCATTCACATGGTCTGCAAACCCACATGAATCTTCATCTATCATCACTCCTTGCTGATATGAACCCTCAACAGAGCCCATGAGACTCATAGACAGTCTCATCCCTTTTCCCCTACCCACCTGACAATTTGGGAATTTTCTATTGCCCACCTAGAAGACTATGAGATCTAGTGATCCCATCTCATTGCCCACCTGGAAATATGAACTTCCACTACTACCCCCTTGGCAGTATGCGAGACCTTCTGTTGATCTCTTCCCATTGCCCACCTAGAAACTCGAAAGTTCACTTCTACCCACCTGGTAGTTTACAAGATCCTCTGCTAATCTCATATCATTGCCCTCCTGGCAATATGAATTTCCTTTGTTATCCTTCTGATAGTCTATGATATACTCTAATGATCTCATCTCATTTCCCACCTGGCAATTGGAAAATTCATCTCTACCCTCTTGGAAGTTTATGAGACCTAAAATTGATCTCCCTTCCTCATCACTGAGGGTTTCTCCAACTTTTGGCTCACAAATGCAAACCAGCTCTGTATCACTAAGGTTTGTGAGATCGGAAGAGCG
>CBVK0100077815.1:0-13831 GCA_900067695.1 Picea abies
TTCAAGATCTTAATAGGGCATTGATTTTCAGGTTTATATCTGATTTACTTTCAAGATCTTAATAGGGCATTGATTTTCAGGTTTATATCTGATTTACTTAAAGATACCTTACATTTCTGTTTTAGATCTGATTTTGGCATCTAAATATATCATACATACAGATTTGACATAGAAATTGAGGATGCTAGGCCTAAAAGATCTAGATCTCTCACCTCTTTTTTCCTTAGTTTGCACTTATTTCATCTTTTGTTGAGGGCGTTTGATAAGTTAACTTGAAAACTGGAATTTCTCTTGAAATAATATCATTAAATCAGATCTTAGATCAGCTTACACATTTATTTAGCAAGTCTACTCTTTTATTTTCTAAGTCTACATGAAATTGCTAGATTTGAGGCCTAGTTTGTCACTTGTGTTATCTTGAATAATTGGGTTGTTCATAGATCTCTTTTAAATTTGAAATTCTGCATTTATTATCCTTAAAACAGATTTAGAATTGTTCTCTATTCTTTTGTAAGCGTGTTGAGTTTCATAGTATAATACTGAATCTAATTGATTTTATTTAGCCTTGTGTTGCATTGGTTAATATTTAAGGCTAATTGGAAATCTGTTTTAAAATTAAAAACATTAATCATACACATTAAATTGGATAATAATACTAAGCTCTCTCTTGCTCCTGCTTCACACTATAACACATTGAGCTTAATTGACCTAGGGAATCCCCCCTAGACTAAGAACCTCAGTAGTCTAAAGTGAGAAAGGACAATGGTGGCTTCCTAGAGTTGCCCTTAGGGTCTCACCCTTGTGCTTAGGACTTTTACACCTAGTGAGAACCCGAGAGGTAACATTCTATATGTCCACGGTGCATATTTTGAGAATAAACTTAATTTAATTTCTTAAATTACACTTGATACCTAATTTCACTCACCCTAAACCTTAAAATCTCATTACAAAATGACCCACTCCCCCCTCTATTTGCCTCATAGCTCTCTCATTGAGCATTTGGAGTTTTTGGAGCATCATTGAACACTATGATTTAGAGTGAGTTGGGTTATGTATTTTGTTTCATATATGTATTGCACTCAGTGCCGATATATTCACCCTTACACGTTATATACATAAATATTTTGTCTCTAAGTAGTTTGGAATCTTTAAAATATTTTTTCTTTGATAAAATTTTAGTATTTTATGTATTTTTTAGTAAACCTAGTCATAAAATTTAAACCAGTCTGAGTCAGTGACCAAGTTGATCCTTGGCGCATTACAAGTCTGACTCCAAGTTTTAAAAACATTGTTCTTAAGTGATACAAATTATAAGTGCTGCCCTAAAAACTCTGGCAAAGCTGTATGATTTAAGGATTCTAGGTTGACCACCCCTCAACCATTAAAGCTGACAAGTTGTAAGATAATAGTAATCAGCTAAGAGAAACACTCAATATGACCACTGCCTCTATCTGTAAACTTGAGTCCTGCTTGCACAATAATCAAGGTTGAGATTGGGTATAAACTTGTCGTTTTACCCTGGGTTTTGCCACTGAAATGTTCTTTTCGACCATTCAAACGAGCAAATGCAATCAACCTGAAACATCTGATTAACATCAACACGCTTAAACTTTAAATTAGAGAGAATGTTGAAATCATTTTACTGTTTATATATTAAGGAATTGCATCTTACTTGGAGTTTGTGCACGTTGTATCTTAATATGTGCAATTAATTACATATCACCAAAGCGGAATGCAGAATCATGAGCTGTTTCTATATGAAAATGTCTGATATGTGAAAGTTTATTTACTTGCTGCTTTGAAAAAGGTATTATGCACTTGGTTGCACAAAAGCTGTGCAAATTTCTGTCCAGACATATCCATGGTTTAACAAATTAGATTACTCTAGCATTTTATGTGCTGATCATTCAAGACAAAAACGTGTCACCTTTTCTTTTACTGAATGGAGAGGATAGATTTCCACATGGCATTTATGATAGAATATGTGTTTAATATCACAGCCCAGACTGCCTAATTGAGGCAACAGGTATGTATAAATTTGTAGCTGCCCTTATTTAGTATCACCAATAGTCTCTACAGGAGCACAATCCATCCTTGAAATGATGAAAACGATGTGCATCCCTCACAATAATTTCTCTCCTAACAATTTTGGAAATGAACTTAGTGGCACAATGGCAGTCACCACACACCCGAAGGTTCTTAGTGACACGAATAGGGGTCCCAGGGCTTGTGTTCATAAGTGCAAAAGCAATTGCCAACTTCTCGCTGTGACTACAAAGCATGTCCTCCTTCTCTTCCTCCTCCACATCATGAAGCACAAATTTTGTATTTGGCACATAACCTGCCTTTTCCATTTGTCGAGCCAAGGACTCTAGTGTGGCATATATTTCCTCAGATTGAGGATGTGATTTGTCTCCCACATAAAATGTGTGAACCCTGCCATGCAACTCAGCAGTGCTCCATCCCGGTGTCTTTTTCAAGCCCCTGTCTTTCATTACTCTTCTCACCCTGATTACATCTTCCCATCTACCAGCCTTGGCATACATGTTTGATAGCAGCACATAATATCCAGGATAAGTGGGGTCAAGGTTAAAAAGGCGTTCTGCAGTACATTCTCCTAGCTCAACATTGTGATGAATTCTGCAGGCACCAAGCAATGCCCCCCATACACCGGCATCTGGTTCAACAGGCAAATTTTGTATGAAATTTATTGCCTCTTCCAGGCGCCCGGCGCGGCCCAGAAGATCGACCATGCATGAATAGTGCTCCATATTGGGTTTGATGCAATAATCTTGAGTCATGTAATCAAAAGATCGGCAGCCCTCATCCACAAGGCCTGCATGACTGCATGCAGACAAAATATGAATAAAGGTGATGTGGTTTGGCTTCATTCCTGTGTTTCTCATTTTGAAAAAGAGTTCAAGTGCATCCTTGCCATTCCCGTGTAGACCATGACCAGCAATCATTGCATTCCAAGAAACCACATCTCTTTCAGACATTTTGTCGAAGAGTTCTTGTGCAACCTCTAAACTACCACACTTGGCATACATATCTATGAGGGCATTTGTCACAAAAACATCCAACTCAAAATTTCCTTTACTTATGTAATCATGGATCCATTTGCCTTGATCCAGAGCTCCTAAATGGGCACATGCTGAGATCACACTAGAAATGGCAATAGAGTTGGGGATAACATTTTTCTGTAGCATTTCCTGGAAAATTGTTAAGGCCTCACTGGCATGTCCATTCTGGGCATACCCAGCAATCATCGCATTCCACGACACCACATCCCTCGTAAACATTCTATCGAACAATCGACGTGCAACTTCTATACTACCACATTTAGCATACATATCTATCAGGGAATTGCCCACAAACAGATCCGAATCAAACCCATTTCTCAGAATGTAATCATGGATGCACTTACCTCGTTCCAGATTTCCCAATTCTGCGCACGCCGGAAGCACATTCACCATGGTAACGGAATCCGGCATAACATCTTCTGCCCTCATTCGATGAAACAGTGCCAAAGCCTCATTGGAATGCCCATTTTGGGTATACCCGGCAATCATTGCATTCCACGCGACAACATCTCTTTCCAGCAATTTGTCAAACACTTGGCGTGCATCCTCTATACTTGAGCACTTGGCATACATGTCTATGAGGGCAGTCCCCACATGAACATGAGAATCAAACCCACTCCTAACAATGTGATAATGAATCTTCCTTCCTTCTTGCAGAGCTGAGAGGCCAGAGCATGCCTTGAGTGCAAAGGAATAAGTGAAATTATCAGGCCATATGCCTGTCCATTGCATTTGGGAATAAAGTACCAGGGTTTCCTCATAAGGCCCATTCCAGGCATACCCTCTGATAATGGCATTCCATAGAAATGCATTCCGTTTGTTTATTTTATCAAAAACCAGACGAGCATTGGCCAGACTGCCATACTTGGCATACAAGTGAACTAGTTTGGTACCCAAAAATACATTTTGTTCAAACCCGTTTATGAGCATGTGGGCATGTATTTGACCGAGAGTTTTGATGTTTGTGCAGGTCTGTAAAAGCGAAAGATAGGGATGGGTTGTCTCATCATATACTTCTTCCTTGCTTATTATATTGAGGTTATTGGATCGTAATGTCCAGTCTGGTTTTGGATTTTGTTTCACAACTGCCTGACAAACTGAAGCAACTTTCCTTGAAAAGTTTGAAGAAGACCAGAGAGGGGGAGAGGATGGTTCACACCTTGTGACAATTTTCCTTGAAATGGCATTGCAGAGAACCATTTAAGTTGGAGCTGATGATGATAAACTGATCAACCCATGGAGTTTTCAAGTCTGACTGAAGACCATTTTGTTGTGGAAGATGCCACTATTGCTGAAAAGATTGGGAGAAGGATTTGGATCGAACTTTGAATTTTTTAGGTTTATATAGATTCTGAGTAATTTAGGATATATTTATTATTTAGCAATATCACCTACGGGGTTAGTTTACTGATTAATGATGACTTTGAGGAAGTTTATTAGGTTACTAATTAAATTAACTGTGGAAATAGACATTACGTAGTTTATGTTTCTTATAACTTAGTAGATAGAAAATTAGGAGAGGAATTAGTGAATAGTATATTAGAATGGTAAATAAATAAATATGTGTGAGTGTGTGATGGTGATGATGATTAATGTTTATTGAGACTAATTGGTTTATTGGACTTTAAGAAGGTAAGATATTACTTTGAGTTCTTTATAATTGTATTTATGTACTCAAAAAACATTGAGAGATGTGTTTCAAGATCACCATAGTTTTGATGACTTAAGAGGTTAGGAAGATCTATATTGTGGCAAATATTTTTAAATCGGGATATAATTTGGGAATAGATAGGGCAATCTAAGAGGAAGTGTTTTTCATTTTCAACCCTCCTAGTGTCACAAAGATGGCAGATTCTTTTATCCCAGGGTGTTTTGGGAATTGTCCAATGCTTAGTTTCACTATGTAGCTTGTGAGAGTTTGTTCTTATTTTAGCAATATTGATTTTCTTCTTTGCACTTCTCAAAACTGAAAGGTACGTTTGATCTTCTAAATTAGGGTTGACCACCTCCTTGTAGTATCTTAGTTTCCTTTAATCTTCTCATATTTTATCACACCACATATTCTCCTTAAATTTAGAAGTGATAATATTTGCAATATTATCGGTATTCTGCATGGTGGCTTCTTATTGTATTACCCAATGATTTAGCCAAGATTTGGCATCTTTATGTTGTAGTGAATCAATCTGGTTCAAACTACACACATCCAAAATATTTGCAATTGAGTAACAAAATCCATATGGACAACTAATATATTAAATAAATGTATTTAATAATGAATAGTATAAATAAGATATGCGATGATTACAATGGGAATAAGGGTTGTATATATACCCATGCAGGGGTTCCCTTTCGCTAAGAGATATGACCTTTCATTAAGAAGGTTTCTCTTTATTAATTATTAATTATTGTTAATATTTATTTATTTATATATTTTATCTATATTTATGTTTGTTACACACTGCCTTCTTCTTTAGAAATGTTTTGTCCTCAAAGCATAGAGAGGAAAGGATTGGACGTCTTTTTCCTTGGCATGTAATGTTGTCACATCATTCTTTGTTTTGTCGTAGTTAATGATACACGACGATATGAACCTCTGAGTGTTGAGCAAAATTTTCAAACTGTAAAAGGATCTGACCATCCTAATTCAATCCTTTGTGGAACATTGCACTTCCACAATGAACTGTTATCATGAGACTTAATTGCACCGGTATTAATATCTTTCAAGTGATAATTTAGTTATTCTCGACCTAAGTGATATTGATACTCTGATTGTTTCAAATATTTGTTTTTATGATTTGGATGTCGATAAAGTGTTCTTATAACACTATTTTCTTTTATCATGCTTGTATGGTTTTCTTGGTTTAATTTAGGTATGTGATTTTCTTTACACATTGATGTTGCTTGGTTAATTGATGAACTTACACTTGGAATTTCCATCATTTGTACTACAACATTCAAGTATGTCCTTTCTTTTGCTAGATTGACATCTTCCTCGGTTGTGATATTAATTGGATCTATATTTGTTCATTTCTCCTCAACTTTGATTCTTTCACTTGAAGACTTCAATGCTTCTTCCTTGGTACATTGTTCTAACTTATCTTCTAGCGACTTCTTATCACTCTTAGGATTTTTATTTGTGTAAGTAGGTTTTGATTATATTTTTTATACGTAAAAATTCTTCATTTTCTAGATTGTTTACTTTATTCTTAGTATCTTTATTCTCATCTTTTAAACTCCTAATATGTTCCAATAACCTTTGATTAAGGTTCTTTAAGCACAAATTTTCTTCTTCTCTCTGAAAGGTTCTTCTTGAATTCTTCCTCGAGATCCTCCTTTTCTTGTTCTAATCTCTTACCATATTGCTTCGTAACCTTAGCCTTCTTGATTTGTGAGAGTAATTTTTTATTGTGGTCCTTGAGGCAAGAAATTTCTCCATTTTGGTCTTCAATAACTTTGTCAAATTCTTTTTGCATTTTTTATATTGATTTTTTATTTTCTTGAAGTATTACCTTTGAGATATTTTTAAAGTCTTCTAGTGTTACTGAATCTGGCTCCAATGTAGTGTCTTGTAATGTTATCTTTTTCTTTTTATATGAGAATGTCAAAAACTTCTTCTTCGTGTTTAAGATAAAAGACCCTAGTGTTTCCATCTAGGGTGAACCCAGAAGTATGTCACCCTCATCGCTCCATAAAGATCCAAAAATGAATTTGATACAAAGGTATAATCCTCAATATTCAGTTGTAAATCGGTTATGTCATATTGTTTCTCATTACAAAAGTCTTGTTTTTCAATTATATTTGTCTCAGGAATCGCTAACTGGTTTAGCAAATTTAGTACTAATATAATTATTGCATCCAGTGGGTGCAATAGAAATAGTGATATATTTCCCTTCAAGAGTCCCTTTGACTCTAAGTAGCACTGAAGCAGAGTTCCCTAAAGTTTTAAGGAATCTTCATTTCTCATTAGTAAACTCTATTTTTGCTTTTGTCGATAATTTTGCGATAAATAATACTTGATTATAAATCTTATATGCCCTTACTTTTCCTTGAGATTTAAATAACACCTTTATAAAATTTCTTCAATGACTTCCTTGAAAACTTCTCTAGCTTATACTTTCTCTAGAATATATATATAATATATAGCATGAGTGGGCCTAATGTTTAAGAACATGTGTTTCCTCCTCAGAGGTCACAAGTTCAAATCTAGAGGGGGGTAGGGCATGTATTCATTCGTAGACTTTAGCAGACAAATTGTTGTGCGGAAGGGGTCCCTTGTCCCACAAACAAGGGGGTCTCATACACCAATTTGTTGTCTAGTTTGGTCATGACCTTAAAATTAGATTATATATACAACCTGAGTGGGTCTAATGGTTAAGAGAATGTGTTTCCTCCTTGGAGGTCACAGGTTCAAATCCAAAGGGTGGTAGAGTATGTATACCTCTGTAGACTTTAACAGCCAAATCGTTGCATGGAGGGGGTCCCTTGTCCCATAAACAAGAGGTCTCATACACCAATTTGGTGTCTGGCTTGGTCATGAACTTAAAAATAAATTATTATTATTATATATTTTTATTTTCTTTGATAGTCCCTTTTTATTTTAATAGTAACTTTTCCACTTTTAGATAGTACATTTCTATATTAATATTCAAAGTCACTCCTTATCTTCTTGAAAATTAGCCTTATATATGAGCTTTGGGAATATAATAATGTATCCCCTTTTAACTTTATAAATAGCTTTGGGAATTAAAGCAAGCTTGAAATTTCACTCTTAAAATTTCACCCTTAAGCTATGAGACATACGATCCCCACACTTAAGTTCTTGTGATCATAATACTTCAAACTATGTCGATGGAAATTTAATTAATGATCAACTAATCCACTTAATTATTGGTGTGTACAGATTTTATCAATGCCCCACTAATCCACTTATTTATTGATACATACGGATATTAATTTAAAGTTGAAGGACAAATGCGACGATATGGAATGGTCATGCCATTATAACTCTTTTTTTTTAATTGTTATTGTATTGGTATGGTTTTAGCAACAATTAATTTATTATTAGGGCAATTATATGGACAGATATGGCGGCTTGAAGAAGTACGACATATCAACAATTTGGTAGGCAGTGGTCTAAACGTTCTATCTTTTGGATGTTTTCCATTAACATTTTCCGTTTGATTTTGCCCGAAATCTGGTGATGAATGGTTGGATCTGCAGATTTGAGTGGTTAAGTTTGTATAATTCGAGTGTCTCATGGCTTTTTCAGCATGTTGAATCCATTTATGCATTCAGAAATGCAATTTAAACAACAGAAAATAGTGATTTTATCCAAATTTACTTCGCCAGATTACGGCCAAAAAAACCCAAAAGGTAGAACGTTTATCCAACGTCAAATAAATGAAGTTCAGTTGTTGAAAATATGAGTAAAATGGAAAGTCCATCAGACTGGGTTTAAAATAGGCTATTTGCTGGGACAGCTCAATTTTTACATAAGCCCTCTTGTGCATTCAAAGGAAGAGGAAGGATACAGGAGGAACAGGAAGCACCCAGAGAAAGTAAGCTCAAAACAGTCTCATGCTGCAAAACTTATTAATACAGGATTATATCGGATTCACTTGCTCAAAATATTAAAAATGTACACACAAGATATCTCGCTCAAAATCAATTTTCAAATTTGAGAAAGATGAAATTGCAAAGAGTTCTCAAAAGGAATATGAAAATGTTAGAGAAAAGGCAAAGCAGAAAAAGAATACAGATTTTTCCATTCAAGTGAGACATGGAAGTACAATTTATGCTGTCCTGTATGGGGCAAATATTAAAGTTATTTGGTAGTATTAATGTCATATAGTGAAACACCTGGAAAACAAGCTCTTAAGAAATTGGAAATCAAGATTCAATATAGAAATTAGAATTGAAATTTGTGAATTTACATCTTACGAAATCTATAATACTTGTTAATATTGTTATTCCAAAAAGAAAATATATAAATCCTGTGACAAAAGAAGTCAATGACTTGTAGACTGTACTAGATTAATTGAGTGAAAAGGGATTTCTAATCTAAATGTACAAGCTAAAACATAAACATCAAAATAATTAGACTGCAGTACAGATATGTAACAATACAACTGTACACCATTAAGAGGGATATCCAATCACAACTATTATAGAGCCTTCTTAACATCTAAAAAGATATCCATGTTAAGACTCTCAAGTCACAGGCTTCTCCTACCCAATCTTTAGTTGGGAAAGCTGCTCAAAGAAATAAATAAGCAACTGGACTGTCTGTTTATATAGTAGCATCCAATGGCAACCAGCCACTGGGCCATGGTCTGGATGTAAGTTGGAACACTTTCTGTAAAGAAGAAACAGCTTCAAAACCCTGTGGGAAGGCTGCCCATGGTAATGTGGTTTGTCATGGATCAACTCCTGCAATAATTGATTAAAGAGATATCCCACAATCATGGCATCTAAGCCAAAGGTACTTCCTGGTTATTAATGATAATGTAATGTGGAGTTGGGAGCCCACTCCCAAAACGAAGGACCATTTGTCTACAAAAAATGTCCATGGCCAACCCCACAAACAATCAAAAGAAGTCGATGACTTGTAGACTGTAGTAGATCAAAGGATTGTGAAAGGGATTTCTAATCTAAATGTTTAAGCTAAACAACATCAAACATCAAAATAATAAGGTAGAGTGCAGTACAGATGCAGCAATACAACTGTACACCATTAAGAGAGATGTGCAATCACAATTATTGTAGAGCTTCTTAAGTTTTAACAGCTAAAAAAAATTCATATGACAATTCTCAAGCCACAGGCTTCTCTTACTCAACCTTGCATCAGGAAAGCTGCTCAAAGAAACAAATAACCAACTGGACTATCTATATGGTAACAGCCAATCCCAACAAGCCATCAGGCTGTGGTCTAGATGTAAGTTTGAACACTTACTGTAAAGAAGACCCAGGTTCAAAACCCATGGGCTCCCTATGGTAGTGTGACTTGTAATTGATGAGGCCAGGTGCAAATCCTGGATGAATTGGTGGAATAGATACCCTGCAATCATGGCATCTAAGCCAAAGGTACTTCCTGATTGTTAATGACAATGTAAAATGGAGTTGGGAGACCAGTTCCAAAACAAAGGACCATTCGATTTGCTCATTTTATCAATCACAAAACATCTTCCTCCCGGAAAATCATATCCAGATTCCAAATATGTAATATGCTTTGTGATCTAATATAGTGAAAGAAAATATTTGCTCAAACCATGAATACAAATTTTTGCTCAAATCATGAATGGAGAAGACATTCTTAAGCATAAGGGTATTCCCTCTCATATTAACCTGCTACTTCTAAAAATTGCTCTCTCCCCACTTAAAATCATCACTTCTGACTTGCTTTTATCTCCCATTTAAGAAGCCACATAAGCATAAAATTCTTCTTTTTCATGCTCTTCCATATTAGCTTGTTTCCTAAAGTGACTTTATTACAAATGGGAGCCTTATATCCTAACACCCCCACTTAAGACTCATAATACTGACTAGAGATAAAACATACTCACTGGAAACCAAAACATTAGAACCAAGCATTCTTCAGAAGCTTCTTCTTTGAAAACAGTTCTTGGACCAAGTAGAGCTCCATCAAGCTGCCTCATAACCCTCGCAAAGGTGTAGCTCCCAAGCTGAATTCCTGAGTTCCCAGATTCCAACTCCCCGAACTCCCGAATTATTGGAAAGTCATCCATGTTGGGCTACATCCACAATGCTCCATCAAGTTGTCTCATTACCCTTGTAGGAGTATAATTCCCAAGATTCACAAACTCCTGAACTATCTAAGCAACCATCCATGCTAAGTTGTGCCTACATCTACATTCAATCCATTCCTGTCTTCAAAGTGCAGGCTTCTTAAAATGCATAGAATGGCATTCTTCAGTAAGATCATCACCACAATCATCATTTGGTGCATCTTCAACAATGGCTATATTCACTACATGTGGTTTGTCTTTGAGCTTTCCCTTGAGAACATCATTAGCTTAAAAACTACAATTCTAGGCTGTGTAACCCATTTTCTTGCAATAGTAACATTCCATCTCCCCCTTGTCTTTAGTTGATCTACTCCGATTGTTTCTCGAGTATAATGCCATCTTAGGTTGATCAAACAATTCTTCCAGATATGCAAATCCAGGCATCAATACAAGCAAATATAGACTGAATTTGCTCCGAAATCCTTTGAATTGATCATGGCTTCGAATGAGCCAAAACCCTTGTGGCTCTTTGATGTGTCACATTTGGTGATCCCTCGATCTGCCTCTGCCAACAATAATCCCTAGGTCTTCACACTCGCACAAACCCTGTGGAACTCAAATTGCAAAAGTCGCAAGAGTGAAAACCTTGTCTTTCAAAGGCCCAAAACCTTTAATATGCCTCTTTGTGTCTCGTAGACTATTGAAGTCACAAGAGTGGAAACCTTGTCTTTCAAAGTCTTGAGACTCTTCATATGGCTTCATACTCCTAGAATCTTCTCTGCCTTGATACCATATTACAAAATGAGCTAAATCACTGTCATCACACAAACCCACACTTCATGAGATAAAGTCCTAAAGCTCAAGTGAGGCTTTGGTCTAACTAAGAGAGGGCTACTATCACCTCACCAACCCTCTTCTACACTTTAGGCTGGCTCTCCTCCGACTCAAGGGGGGCTTCCCTACGATAGGATCGTTGGAATTTTAGGCAATAAGTTCAAAGGTGATATGAAGAGTAAATTCCAACAAAACAGTTTTGTGAATTGATTAAGAGAATAAACTTGATGGAAGGACCAAAGACTAGTGTCTCTCCATTGGGCATATGAGGTCAACTAACGCTCCTCTTTTAGAAGTTACAAGTGAAACTAGAATGATAGTTAGGGTTGACAACTTTAAACGCTATCAAATCATATCGGTAGCCCAACAAGTTTCACGATGATCAAGGGGAAGATCCTCCACTAGAAATCCTCTAATGGCTTTGAGGAAGGCACCTATCAAGAAGAGAGAAAGAGGGTGCACCACCAACACTAGAGAAGCGCAACCATACTTGCAACCATTACAAATAGCGTACCACAAGGATTTAAAGAGACCACTTACTCATCAAATCGATTCACAAGACCATTGATCCATGAATATCCATCTATTGCAAAGCATCACAAGACCAAATATTCAAGAGAGCGCTCTAGCTAGCCATCCATAGCATAAAAGAAGTAGACAAAAGTTTCCTCCAAACAATCTCCAAAAGATTTTCAATTAAGCTCTAAGGATTTCTCCCCCAATCCAACCATGAGTACAAATGAGGTAGGGCATCTCCTTTTATAGAGCAATGCTCGTCTTCCTTTACAATAAAATAACATTATCTCATCTGAGATCCTTAGACCTAGCCTATGGAGGGGTAAAACACAATTTTCCTCCAACTTATGAGTCCAAAATACAAATAAAAATAAAGTGGCAAAGCCACATATAAAATGATCAAGTGAAACAAGCCCAAGAAGAGAGGGACGTCTCCTCTAATGAAGGAAGAAATTGGCTCCAAGGTGGACATGTAGGTCTCCAATGAGCAAATCTCCATAAAACATAAGTAAAGACCCTACAAAAGGGGTCAACCCCTCAATACCAGCTCCAAAGATCATGTGTGAGGCTAACACTCTTCTCCAAATGTGCAATGTAAGGTTTTTAGGACCCTCCAATGTGGGCACATTGTTTTCCAAGGTGAAAAAGGCTCAACAAGCAATGATATACCCCTCAAAAATGGATGGACACCTCTAAATCGCTTTAATATGTCAAAAGTGAAGTCAACAAGCAGCAATCTCATTCCTTCAATCAAGTAAACCACCTCCTCAAGTCATAGGCAAGCCAAACATATCCATATGTGCTGCAAAGAGCCCCGAGTGTAATCTCCAAGAAGGACGTCCCCTTAAATTAAGTGAGACATGCCTCAAAGTGTGCAATCAAGGCGAGATATCCAAAATCTAGAATGTGGTATGGCATAACAAACCCTATGTATGAAGAAATAACGCCAAATTGTTTTTTTACTGACTTGGGAACCATGAATTTCCTCGAGATCCGTGAAGATGCCTTGGTAAGTGTGAACTACCTCAAGAACTGTGAAGATGACCAAAACCCTGAATGAAACCAATGCCATGCTCAAACCCTAGGGTGCTCCAACAAGTGGACTATACATCATCAAGTGCCATATCACATGATCTACCAACATGTCACTGAAACCTTTATCTCATCAATATCCATGAAGCCAAACAAATAATCCAATTGTTCAAGGCTCAATAGTGATGAAAATCACTAGGGTAGTGAAGAAAATCACTCAAATAACCCCATGCAAAATAAGGGGTAACAACTGGCTCCTATTTGGAGACGTGCTATTCTCGGGAGTGCATGAGAACCTCATAATCTCGTCATATACGTATGAGAATGACCTCCACATCCAACAAACACAACATCTTGCTACATGGCGGCATATCAGCCTTTCTTGCTGAGAGACTTGGAAGTCTTGGTGCTTTCATATCATCAGGGTTCCAGCCAGTTGCAAGAGTGGAAGTTAGCACCAGTCATTTTCAGCCAGAACCTATTTGTATGGAAACTTAAGTAAAAGTCACTCCAATGCATATTGGGCGCAGGTTATAAGTGAGTATCAAAAAAATAGGTCCTTACTTGGATTTGTTAAAATATAGAAGATGGTGTGCTCGTTTTACCATTGACGATACCTTC
>CBVK0100077817.1:0-19050 GCA_900067695.1 Picea abies
CCATCTAATCATCCATACTCGGTAAAGGAAATATATTTACGGATGTGATCTTATTCAATTCTCAACTATACACATTCTACAATAACAATCCCTCTTTTGTGTAATAAATATTGAAACCATGCACAAGATAATAATTTCCATGACCAATATACCTTTGACATGAACCATGCTACTTATCAATTAAACTTTAATCTCTTCATCAAACTCATCTTATACACAACTTGATTACAACATCATGCCCATAATCAAGTCCATGTCATGCACAATTCTCCTCTTAGGTGACAAGCAATTGGAATTGTCGTTTTGCACAATCTCTACATACTCCTTTAGCAAATATTCCATGTCCTAAAAATTTTCATGTTTCCAAGAGCTTTCAACTTCATCATTGTGCTGTTTGTATGTCTCGCTTAACTCTTCTCTAAAAAACATTAGTTCCTTCATTTATTTAACCATGCTTAGAAACTTTACAAACACGAGAAACAATTCTCTAGGGTCTTCATCCTTCAATGGAAATAATTGTATCATTTCATCATCCTTCTTGATGGCATAAGCATTTTTTCTTTTATCATATATTCTTCATCTGTTAAATTGTTATAGTGTTCACAATAGCAAATGGAAATCTATTATGAATATACAATAATGCATGCATGCGCACATGATTATTTTATTTATTTTTTAATTTCTTAAACTATTTATTTGCATGTTTTTTGTAATTTCCTATTTTAATTAAAAAACTGACCTAATTTGTAATACCCCGATTTTGAGTTACCATATGAAATAATTCATTTTTGTTATTTGATGAAAGGCCAGAGTGCCCAAACAATTAAAGAGACCAGCGTGCCTAGGAAATCTAATGCTATGATCATTATTAATAATAAAATACATCGTTGGCTACAAGATGGACAAGGACAAGAGTTATATGGGGCTATGATTCTATGAGAGAGGGGGCTTAAGGGGATAAGTCATTTTACCATATTGTATTTACCCAAAATTTCTTTAATTGAGAGAAGTGGTTACATGAGCTTCTTGGGGGAAGGTCATGTGGTTCTTCATTCCCAAGTAAATATATAAACCCATCTTGTGGGTTGTTTTGGGGTTCTTCTACTTCTTCTCCATACACAATTTCACACTTATTCGTTGTTACTCATTCATCCTTGGTCTTGGTTGGGAAAGGAAAAACGAATTGTTGGGAGAGAATCCATTTTTGGATGGATGTAGTGACTGCTGGTGTATTCCAACCATGAATTAATGCCTGCATGCCTGAGATGCATTGACATGGAGTGAATTTTATTCATAGTTGTGAGTCCTAAGAGTCCCAACATGGATATTCTTGACCAGATGCAATGGAACCCTAGAAGGAGGTCAACATCCTAAGGGACTATGTGGCAGAGAAGGAGGTCCATTCTCTTGGGTTGTTTGGAATGGAGAGAAGAGAGCTGGTGTACTTTGGATTGTTGTGTGTTGAAGAACCTGTGAGAGCTTGAGAGCTGACTGGTTTGGGAAGCTGAGTGACACTCTGTAACTGTCCTTGTGGATTCATAGCCCTGACTCGGGGGTGACCTGTTGTCAATACTTGGAACAATAGTGTCTATGGTTGGGTGGAACGTCCTTGGTCTGCAGCCAGTTGGTGAACCATTTTGTTAAAGATAAGTGCTCTCTGTCATGTGTCTTTATGCTGTATATTTATTTCCGTTGTGTATTAATTAACATCTAAAAATGTGTATATTTGATGTGCCTGATTGCTGGTTATTGATATGCATGGCATATTTAAACATTATTTATACTTTAGCATGAATATTTATTATTGCATGTGCTGTTGTCATATTTCTTTCATGCTTCTTTAATAATTAAATGGTATCAAAATTCGAAATCAGTTTCGAACAAAGCTTTTTGAGGGAGCGTGCCTGACCTGAGTGTTAGGGACCTAACCTCCCTAACCCATCACATAGGTAGAATAATATAATTCCATGTAATAAAGGCCAATATTGATAAGGCCTAATAATAAGGAGGATTTAGTCAAATGTAAAAAGACCTAATAGAAGCTTCCGCTTCTAGAAGGATCTTCCATAGATTGTTCTTTTGGATAGATAGATTTAGTATAAATAGGAATAGAGGGTATGAGAAATCTTGTCTTGGAGATTATTGTAATAGAGCTCTGCTCTGCTGGAGGTTACCCCCTCAAAGAGGCAAGTGAACATTGCTATCATTAATCTACGTGCTCTTTCTAGAGTTATTTTGGTATTGTTCTGGTTATATTATTATTTCTCTGCCATTTCTATGCTAAAATATTTTTGTTCTGCATACTATTTTATATCTAGTTTCAGGGTAGAGATGTATTTCATTGTCTTAAAGATACAAATATATGTTGTTATGCACACAAACTCGTGGTTGGGGAGTCATACATGTAGGAAATACAAAAGGTACTTAAGCACACATCTGTTGGCCACCCTTGTAACCCCTGTTGGTACCCTTTCGAGAGGTAGCGCATAAGACAAGACATGTATACAGATCAAACTAGATCTCCTGAAGCCCTCCATAGATAAAATTATCGGTCGCCTGACTGCTATAGTGCCATCGAGAACAACACTCGGGAAGATACTCTCTAGTACTTGGTGATCCAGATTATTTTCAACATGAAATGAGAGCGAAGATATAATAAATAAATGTATAGAGATATCTCAGATATCCAATAATATAACATAAATGTATCAGAGATGCAACCATAAACACAGAGATATAGTAATACACAATTTTTTTATTAATGAGTGAAAATGTACAAAGACTATAAAAATACAGAGTAAAAGACTCGTTAGAATGGTGGCAACTTATCTCTGAGAAGAGATGTGTTTGCTACTCGCATTCGCAAGAAGATGATTTTACAATGAGGTTCCAAAGGCCTTTTTTATCATAAAGAAAATCCAAAACCCTAACCCTGGAAGATAAAAAAGAAACAGTTTTGTGGACCCCGTTTTGGGTAGTTTGGTGTATCAACTTCCCAAGGGTGTAACTTTGGCATACGATCTCCATTTGGGGCGCACGATAGCTCGTTGGAAATGTATATTTGAGGAGATTCATTTTGGGTGCTCAATTAGAGCCTTTGACTATTATTGAGATATCTATCCCAAAAGACCTTCATTTAGGCCCTCAAAATGGCCCTAGAAGTTAAAAATTGCTAAAAATAGTAAATTGCCAAAATTGCTAGAAAATTGTTTTGAGCTAGAAGGAAAAGTTGGGTGGCCATCAATATCCACTTGGATCAATCCTCCCTCCTTAGGAAGAAATGGTATCCATTGCATTGAGTTCTAGGGGGAGAGGGGAAAACAATTTAATCTTGGTGTGTTGCTTGCCTTGCTGGAGACGTTGCGCTGTGGAAGGATGTCATGAACCTATTGCTGGCGGGGTTGAATTTGTTCAACCATTCGGGCTACATGAGATGTATGGGTGCAGAAGGAATATTTTTGAATTGATGCATTCTTTTCGGCCTGTTTCTTTTGGATAGAAGGTGCTTGGTCCGAGGCTGTAGTGGTTGCAGTATCCTTTTGTTCACCTTTTGAACAGATTGTGAAGAAGATGAATTTTGTAGTATGAGATACTACCTTGCGACATTGTTTAGGTGGGACAGTAGTTGAAACTACCTCTGTTATCCTGTAGATATGACCCTCCAGAGTAACAATGACACTACGGGGTCAAGACTCATAGATAGCATGGCGCTTCCACATATATGGTTGGCCCAATAGAACATCACAGACATTTAGTGGGGAAACATCACATAATACCTCATCCTTGAAGGGATGGATGCTGTATGAAAATCGACATTGCTGGCTGACACAAAGATCTCGTCCCTGGCGAAGCCACCCAATATTGTATTGTTGTGGGTGTGGTGTTGTCGACAATCCCAACTGTTTGATGACCTCTGTTGAGATGAGGTTATTTTGACTTCCTCTATCAACAATAAAATGTAGTGGGGTCCCCTTCACCCACATATGTGAATGAAAAAGATGCTCCCCCTCTTCAGGATCTATGGGTTCTTTTGGTTGAATTGTTGCGGTTGCGAAAATAGTAGTGGGGTCTACGTCGATGATCTGTCTTCTATCAATATTTTCTAAATCAGATTCTGAATTAGGGTTTGACTCCTTGTCTTTGATCTCAGCCACCAATGACTGATTTGAGCGACATTTATCAGTTTTGTGCCAGGGGATTTTGTGGAAATCACACCATTTTTTGGTATCCTTCTTCATATTTTCGTGACCCTTATTTTCATGTGGCTTGGACTAGTTTTCAGGAGACTGCTTGTTAGGTCCATCTTTATCATACTTTGGTTGTTGTGGATTTGCAGACCCGAAGTCCCATTTTTTCTGGTGCTTAAATTTTTGTTCAATTTTAACAACATATCGATAAGAAACACCGAGTGATGAGATGTCTAGAAAATCCATTTCAGTTTGGATGTATCTATGTAGAGCCCCACGGTATTTTAGAACCAAATGTCATTCAGAGTCTTTGATACCTAGCTTGGTGCACAAGGTATGGGGGGTATGGTGAACTCCAAAACTGCTTGGCCCCTCTCTTTCCGCAGTGTGGTCCATCTCATGTACTAGTCCTCATAGTTGCCAACATGATAATATTGTTCCTTTACCACATCCACAAAAAAATCCCAAGTGGGCTCGGTCCCATATATTCCAGACTCCTATGTGGAACTTTTCTCATAGTAAGTTTCCCACCAATGTTTGACATGGGGGAGAGCCTTAAGGAGTGCGAAGGTGATCTTTTCCCTGTCAGAGAAATTATGAACAGAGAAATAACCTTCTAGCATATTTAACCATTTTTCTAGGGCATTTGCATCTATCTATCTTTCAAATATGGGAATATCAAAATTAACTTGTACCTTGAAAGGAGAGGTTCCTCCAAAGTGGCCTCTTGATGAAGACGCTCCTTTTGTTATCGACAGATGTTGAAGGATGTGGGAAAAATTCTCCATCATTTCGTCCCTCTGTCGCATGAGAGCTTGTTCAAGAAACATATTAATAGAATCGTTTGCTCTATCATTTTTCTTTTCTTCTGCCATGGAGGGTTTCTTGGGCATGCGAGAAAAATTGTCCTCAAGAGAGACAAGCTGAAGACCCAACTTGCTATACTCGGACCTCGTCGCGGACATGCACTGAAAAACGATCAAGAGCGACCTGCTTTGATACCACTGATCCAGATTATTTTCGGCATGAAATGAGAGCGAAGATATAATAAAGAAATGTACAAAGATATCTCGAATATCCAATAATATAAAAAAAATGTATCAAAGATGCAACCATAAACACAAAGATACAATAATACACAATTTTCTATTAATGAGCGAAAATGTACAAAGACTGTAAAAATATAGAGTGAAAGACTCGCTAGAATGGTGGCAACTTATCTCTGAGAAGAGATGTGTCCAATACTTGCATTCGCAAGAAGATGATTTTACAATGAGGCTCCAAAGGCCTTTTTTATCATAAAGAAAATCCAAAACCCTAACCTCGGAAGATGAAAAACCAACAATTTTGTGGACCTCGTTTTGGGTAGTTTGGTGTATCAACTTCTTGGGGG
Source organism: Picea abies (assembly GCA_900067695.1). NCBI lineage: Eukaryota > Viridiplantae > Streptophyta > Pinopsida > Pinales > Pinaceae > Picea > Picea abies. The sequence continues at coordinate 5,581 of CBVK0100077817.1, forward strand.
ATTAACTTTGTCATACGATCTCCGTTTGGGGTGCACGATAGCTCGTTAGAAATGTATCGTCAAGGAGATTCATTTTTGGGGATCAATCAGAGCCTTTGTCTATCATTGAGAAGCTCCATCCCGAAAAACCTTCATTTAGGTCCTCAAAATGGCCCTGGAAGTTAAAAACTGCTAAAAATAGTAAGTTGCCAAAATTGTCAGAAAACTGTTTTGAGCCAGATGGAAAAGGTGGGTGGCCACCGATATCCACTTGGATCACCTGGGTAGTCAGGTAGTATTTCTAAGGGCACGGTCTAGCATCCTTAGTTGGTGCCTTGAGATATTGGGTCGAGTCCTATTGTTGGACCCTGCACATATATCAGAGAGATATAACATAGGGAAAACCCTTGTCTGTAGAAACCCTGAATATCCTACCCCTGGGGACAGAAAAAAAAAACAAAACATACAAGATCTATTGTTGCGTAACTGTGGCTTCTGCATTCTGGTTGCAAAATTACTACACATTTCTTCCTGTTAAGCATTTGGGCATTTCGTCACTGCAATATTATTCCGGTCAGATTATAACTTCGCAAGAGTTAAAGAAAAAAAAGAGTATAGTGGTCCCGCTGACACACTTATTTGGGACCTATCCCATTGGTTTCCTCTCTTTTCTCCGATTCCAGTGATCCCTATCTTTTCTAATTTTTCTTTTGTAGACCTAACTCTTCTCCGACACCCTTATTTGGCCCCTATCCCATTGGATCTCCCTTTTCTCCCTGATCGTAGTGGTACCTATAATTTGACACCCTTCTTCTTAGTGGTCCCACCCACCCCTCCAGATCCCTTTTGTTTCCCCTATACCATTTTCCTGCCCATTTTTCCAAATGGTTACCACAAGAGCCCAAGAACTCAATACCTTGATTGTTGACACCCACTAGAACTAGTAAGACATCAATACTATCAATTCCAATCTTAGCTCTATCAATTAGGCTATTGAGATCCTCAAGGAACAATGTTCCTACATCAAATACCTCAAAGACTTCAAATCCACCTTTGAACACTTCATGGGACATTCCCATAACCCTTCCTCTTATAAACAACCATCTTATCAGGATGACCATGACTCTTCCCATTACCAAGGTCCTCATACTACCCACTTTTCTCGAGACCTCTGCCCTCCCAGAATTGAGGCGAACAAATTTGATGGATGGGATCCCACAGGCTGGGTCACCCAAATGGAACATTATTTCTCTTTGCATAACATAATTGATGATTTATCCAAGCGTTCATTATGGCATCCTACATCTGGATCCAGAACGATGGTAATGGTGGCAATGGAGAAAAAAGGCACACCAAGGGTATGTTGCTTGGACACATTTTGTGGCCGAACTTTATGACCGCTTTGACTCTGACACCCACCATTTAGGTTGTTTGACAAAATTAAAGCAGTCTAAGACAGTGGATGACTTTATTACCACATTTGAGCACTTGGCTTTTAGAAAAGAGGGCATGTCAGATGCTTTCTTTAGGGAATTCTTTATCAGTGGCCTCAAAGATGAAATTTTTGCCCATGTTCTCATGGCATGCCCCTAGATTTGGTTGGAAGCTACCCAACGAGCCAAGGAGGCACACAATATTGTATCCTCCCAGACCCACAAACCATCCTTTCCTCCTCACCCTAAACCCACCAATTATTCTCCTCCTGCAACTCCCCTCAAGATCCATAAATTAACCAGGGTTGAAATGGTTGAACGTCAACTAAAGGGTCATTGTTATAATTATGATGACAAATATTTTCCCAGGCACAAGTGTAAGGAACCAAAGATTTGTATGGCTATTACTGAGGATATTTATAAAGAATATGTTGTTGTTTTGCCTGTGGAGGAACTACCACTGCCATGTGATTTGACCCCACCCTCTGATCCACCATATGTTGACCCGGTGATTTCACTTAATGCCCTCACTGGCTGCTCTTCTCCCCAGACCCTCAAATTAATTGGTTACATAAAAAATAGGAAATTCATCATCCTTGTGGACAGTGGTAGCACCCATAATTTTATTCATCGCCGCATTGTATAAGAAGTCAATTGTTACATCTGTGTCATCAATAATTTTCAAGTCATGATTGCTAATGGAGGTTCCATGAAATGTGGGGGAAGATGTGAAAATGTGCAACTCCAAATTGGTCAGTATCACCTGAAATCCCATATGTTTTCTATATACATGGGGGGTTGTGACATTGTTCTTGGTGCCGAATGGTTATGCACTATAGGCCCCATTCTCATGGATTTTAAGGACTTAACCATGCAATTCCAACAGGAGGGACAACAATATAAGTTCCAAGGCATCACAACAGGCTCCCCTGAGATCATCAATTCCCATCATATGGAAAATCTCCCCAAAAAATGTCATTTGGGAATTATAGCTCAACTCCACTCCATTCATGCTATTGAGACACCTTATGTGCATCCCAACCTCCAATCCATCCTTTCTCGCCACCAAGTTGTTTTACCACTCCCAAAGAACTTCCCCCTTCCTGTGGAGTCCATGATCATTCCAACCCTCTCATCCCGGGTAGTATTCCTCCCAATGTTCGGCCTTATCTTCATCCCTTTTCCCAGAGGAATGAAATTGAGAAAATTGTTCATGAATTACTAGAAGACGATGTTATCTATTCTAGTACTAGCCCCTATTCTTCTCCAGTGGTCATGGTACTCTAGTACTAGCCCCTATTCTTCTCCAGTGGTCATGGTACTCAAGAAATAAGGTGCTTGTGTCCTGATTTTTGCGCCCTCAACAAACTCACAATCAAAGAAAAATTCTCCATTCCTGTCATTGGTGACCTATTGGATGAATTGAGCGGTGCTCAATACTTCACCAAAATAGATCTATGTTCTAGCTACCACCAGATCCATACAAAAGATGAAGACATTCCCAAAACTGCATTTCACACTCATGAGGCTCATTATGAATTCCTGGTAATGCCCTTTGGATTGTGTAATTCTCCTTCCACATTCCAAAGTCTTATGAATCATGTCTTCCATCCTTTTCTTCATCATTTTGTCTTAGTTTTCTTTGATGATATTCTCATCTATAGTAAAAATTGGTCATCCCATCTCTCCGATGTGAATCAAGTTCTCTATTTACTCTCTAAGCACCAACTTTTCTTCAAACAATCTAAATGTGCGTTTGGTGCCTCAGAAGTGGAATACCTGGGTCATATTGTAGACAAGGATGGTGTTTGAGTGGATCCTAAGAAAATTGAATCTATGAAGGATTGGCCTCACCCTAACACTCTTAAGAGCTTGTGTATTTTTTTGGGTTTAACGGGCTATTATATGAAGTTTTTTTGCAATTATGGAAAAATTGCAGCCCCTCTCACTTCTCTCCTTAAAAAGAATTCTTTCACTTAGACTTCAGCTACGGATCATGCCTTCCAAGCCTTGAAAGATGTTATGTGCTCGAACCTTGTCTTAGCAATTCCAGACTTCACAAAGCCATTTGTATTGAAATGTGATGCTTCCGAGAAAGGAATTGGATCCTTCCTCATGAAAGATGGCAGGCCTTTGGCCTTCACTAGCAAACATCTTTCCGAGCAACATTTGGGACAATCCATTTATGAAAAGTAAATGTTAGATATTATGCATGTCGTGGATCTCCAACGTCCTTATTTATTGGGTCAGCGATTCCAAATCAAAATTGATCATCAGAGTCTCAAGTATTTCCTGGAACAACGAATTTCATCCCTGACGCAACAAAAATGGGTGACCAAGCTATTTGGTTATGATTATGATATCATTTACAAGAAGGGAAAGGAACATGTCGTGGCTGATGCTCTTTCCTGGAAATATGAAGAAGATGAGTCCCTTTTCTCCCTCTCCTTCATTATACTAGATTGAGTCCAATCTGTTCTTCAGGAATGGTTGCAAGACCCCAAAATTTCTCACATGCTCCACCAATTGCAACACAATTCTTCAGTTTATCCAGGGTACTCTTGGCACAATGAAGAGCTTCGCTACAGAGTCTATTTGTATTTATGCAAGCAATCACAACTTAAATCCACAGTGCTTTCAGAACTTCATGCCTCACCTACAACCGGACATTCAAGGTTTACCAAAACCTATGAATGGGTCAAATGTTCTTTTTTCTGGGATGGTATGAAATAGGATGTCTGCACCTTTGTGGCTGAATGTGAGGTCTGTTAACGTAATAAGGGAGAAATTGTCAAAGCTCCGGGCACACTCCAATCACTTCCAATTCCCCTTGCTATTTGGCAAGATATTTCTATGGATTTCACTATGGGATTACCTAAATAGGGAAATAATTCAGTCATCATGGTGGTCGTAGATCATCTCTCCAAATATGCTCATTTTTGTGCTCTTCAAAACCCATTCACAACCGCCATAGTGGCTCAAATCTTCATGGATAATATCTTCAAGCTTCATGACATGCCTAATTCTATTGTCTTTGATAGAGACACCACTTTCACAAACAATTTTTGGAAAGAATTGTTCAAGCTACAGGGCACCCAATTGCATCTTAGCACTATCTATCACCCCCAGACAGATGGCCAGACTGAAGTTGTCAACAGGTGTTTGGAAAAATATTTGAGGTGTTTTGCATATGAGAGGAAAAATCAGTGGGTTCAATGGTTACCCGTAGCTAAATGGTGGTATGACACATCTTACCATACAACTACTCTCATGACTCCTTTTGAAGCAGTCTATGGCCAAAATCCCCCATTGGTTCTCTCATATATGCCAGGGGTCTCGAAGGTTCAATAGGTTGAAAAAAATCTTATCATCCGAGAGATATTCTTCATGCCCTCAAAGAAAATTTGGTCATGTCTCATAATTGCATGAAGAAACAAGAAGATCAAGGTCATTTCGAACAACATTTTGTTGAAGGGGACCACGTGTTTCTTCGACTACAACCTTATAAGTAGACTTCACTCAAAGCTAAACACTGTTAGAAAATTTCACCCAAATTTTATGGTCCTTATACAGTGCTCAAGCGTGTGGGATTGGTGGCCTATTAGTTAGCTCTACTCAGTTAGTCAAATCTCCATCCTATTTTTCATGTTTCCTGCTTAAAGAAGGTGATTGGAACTAAGTTCCAAACTCAAACCAGTCTCCCTGAGTTGGATGAAGAAGGTTCCATATGGTTGCAGCCACAAGCAGTCTTGGCCCAACGAGAGCGTCATCTCCGTCAGCGCACCATCAAGGAAGTGTTAGTCCAATGGAAAGATACAATTCCAAAAGATGCCAACTTGGAACCAGCCAATATTCTACAACAATTTCCTCATTTTAAGCCTTGAGGACAAGGCTGTTCTTCAAGGGTGAGGGAATGTTAGGGACCTAACCTCCCTAACCCCTAATGTAGGTAGAATAATATAATTCCATTTAATAAAGGCCAATATTAATAAGGCCTAGAAATAAGAAGAAATAAAGGCCAATATTTAATAAATATTCCGCTTCTAGAAGGATCTTCCCTAGATTGTTCTTTTGGATAGATAGATTTAGTATAAATAGGAATAGGGGGTATGAGAAATTTTGTCTTGGAGATTATTGTAATAGAGCTCTACTTTTTTGTAGGTTGCCCCCTCAAAGAGGAAAGTGAACATTTCTATCATCAATCAAGGTGCTCTTTCTAGAGTTATTCTGGTATTATTCTGGTATTGTTCTGGTTATATTAATGTTTCTCTGCCATTTCTATGCTAAAATATTTCTGTTCTACATACTATTTTATATCTGGAATACTACGTCAAGGGTTTTTGGGTATGTTACATATTGGTATTAGAGATTCTAGTTGAAACATCAGACTGGTATGGGCAGAAACGGTTGGAAATGGTATTATGATATTGCCATTAAGAAAGGATATTTCTTTGAGATCCTAAGCTCAAGAAAAGGAGTGTCATAAAGAAGTTCTATTGGGATTGAATTCCCAAAAGATCAACTGTAGAAACCCCTTCATAACTGTGAGGAAATTCTATTACAGATCAAAGGCACAGATCTAGTTGAGAATTTTTTGGGATAACGAGAGCCTTCAGACCAAACCATTAAAACCTCAGTGAGTCGACTAGGTTGATGAGTTATGTGGTCATTTAGTGTTGACCGCTCCAGGGATAAATGAGTTAGAAATGGGTGAAATCCCTTAAGTCTGAAACCATGAATTAATGCAGACTGTCGACCTAAGATCCCTTCAGGAATTTCCTCAACTGTAGATGAAGGCCAATCAGACTTTGAAACTTCACAACTTTGGCGACTATTGAAGACAAGGCAACTCCATGAAATCACAAATTCCTGAAATCTTAGATTGTCGAAGCCTCAAAATCCCGCCAATTGTTATATCAAGGGAAGAATTCAGGAGTAATTAGATCCATTATATTAGGAGTGGAAGTGTCAGGCTGCTAAATTGAAGCTTTTAAGTGTCCTGAATCACTAAATTGTCAAACCAAGGTTGGTGAACTTCGAGCTGATACACAGTATGTGCAGGCAAGCGTCTAGTCTTTATTTGAATGCTATCCTAAGAATAAAACACACACCTATTCTAAAAACTTGAATTCTAATGACTACTTCGAAACTGAGCATTTCCTACTAAGTCATAAACAGAAGAAAGACAGTCTTGTGCTCGAATGCTGGTACTGCTATCTCCTATTCAAAAATGTAACTCTACAAAGTCATTCTACCTCTATGTTCAACCATTTATCATCAGTATTTTCGTTTAAGTCATAACACACAGGGTATGGTCGAAACTGCATTCATTCTGAGCATTCAAAACAAATCTAATGCTATCTACAGGAAAACAGAGTATTATGCTGCTAACTGGTACCAGGAGCTCCTTCTATTCTAACTGTAACCTATCTATCCTAAGTACACAAAGCAACTACTGTCTAACAAAGCAAAATGCATGCTATTCTGAGTTGAGTTCGAAAAGAAAGTGAAAATCCAAACAGTCATATGCATATGCTAACTCTACAGGCATCAGTACTGCGTTTAACATTCACCAACATAAAAAAAGATACAATCTGGAAGTTGAGTCTGTTGAGGAATGAATAAGCACAATTCTGAAACATTTAACTGTAGTGTACGCAAGCATTCACACACTATGATAAACTGAAACTATGATAAACCAAAGCCAAATCTGTAAACGCTAAGTTACTTCAAATGCAAGCTATGCGATGTTAAAACAAACTAAAACTAAAGCAGCACACACTAAACGAAATCTATTGCAAATGAAACAGCGGCTTGCACCGGTTTGGCGGGCCCAACCAAACGGCACAGATGCTGTGGAAAACAACCAGAGCTGACTAAATCATACGATGCAGAGATAGTATAATTCTAAGCTCCATTAACTCATTAAAACGGTATTCAGATCATATGACAGTTAACATATACGCAACAGTAAATTTCATTCCAAACATGAGTTCATAACATAGTTCGATAACAGTGTCAAATGGCAACAGTAATAGTAACAGTAATGGTGGTCGTAACCCGTTCTCAGTAGTGAACACGGGTTTTTATATCAGTCTCATTGTTTGTAACAGTCTTAGACAAAAGAAAACATAAAGCAACGGATCCCTGATCCGAGAGGAATCTTGCGATAAAGCTGAAAACGTATTTCACAACTTCGTGACACGTAGTGTCACGAAGTGTGAACACTGAAGACTAATCGATTCAGCCTCATGATGTCTTTCGAGCATTCTCTGGCAACGACTCCAGCTGTCCTGTGAACCTTCCTGCTCCTCCTTCGAACCATAATGCACACCATAATGCGCAACTCTCGAACGGCTTCACTGGTACCTCAACAGTGCGAGTTGGTACCAGGTACCGACATCCTGTTCCAAGAATAGAAATGGTACCTACTCAAGTGATATTAGTCCAATTATCAATTTAAAGTATTAAAATGCATAATAATAGCTTGAATTTCAAAGATACCTTAGGTGACCCCTTTGAATGGTAAAGGGATGTTGATTATGTCAAAATGGGGTCAAAAAGGGTGGTACTGGCATATAGTTGGAGGGCTGTGGTATATAGTATAGGCAAAGAACATGGTCAAAACCGGGGACCAACATACCCCCACAATGAAGTTCTTGCCTGTCCTCAGGCAACAAAAATCAAAAACTTGGTGGCCATCACAGGGTTGCAGCAGCTGCAACCAACATCTGTAGTCTTTCTTGCTTTTTCAGATTTCTCATTTCTTTCTTAAGGACCCTGTTAATGATGACATGCTTCTTAGCAATCCTCCGAAGCTACCTGTTTCTTTTGACAATATCTTTCTTCCTCTGCTTTTGTCTTTCGATTTTTGACAAAAGGTGGGTCACCCTGAGCTTCAGGAGTTTGTTTTCTGTTTTAACATGTCTGTCCAGTACACGGTACTCATGTAATTTCTCCTTTAGTCTATTGTTCCTGCTTTCTAACTTTGTCACCATTGGATTCAAGGTTTGGCTGGAGGAGAGTTGGCAGTGAGTTTCGATTGTATGGTCTTGGCCTGGCTGCGGTGAGGGGCTAGATGCATGCGTGAGTCCTTCGGGGCTTTGAACAGGTGTGTGGAATTTATCGGAGTCATGGTCTGAACTATATCCAAGAGTAAATTGATCTGGAGTGTTCTCGTAAGTGTCAGTTGGATCAAAGTTACAATCGGGGCTGAGTTCGTGGTTGTCAATTGAGTCTGGATGAATGGGGCTGAGTGTAGAAGTATCAACTGGATGGGGTTCAGGGGTGAGATCTTTAGGTATCTGGACGGGAGTACCGGATGGTTCCTGAATGGATTTATCTTGCACAAATTTCTTAGATGTGGAGGCCTGCCGATTGGTCCTACGATTTCTCCGAATGAGCTGAGACAGCGTCCATGTCATCTCGGATGGCTCCGGGGCTTCTTCGTGGCCATCTGTGCTTTCCATTATTTCTTGCGTGGGGTAGCTAGGGACCGAATTGTCCATCCCTGACAGTAGGCTTTTGCATTTCCTCTTAGGGTTCCTCCTGGGCTGATCAAGTGGCTCAACTAGCTCCTCTACATTGATTATATCATCGACGACTGGGGGAGAACTCGGGGCTGCAAGGTCCACTTCGGTAGGTGTGGCGGCCTGTCCATGTTCGGCATTGGTTTCGACCTCGCCATGATTTAAGGGTTTGGGCTCAGGGTTCTTGGCCGAGTCCTTAGTTAGGGTCTTAACTTTCTTTGTCTTGGGGGTCGGTGTTTTAGGTGAGGAAATAGGCTTCACCTTCTTAGTTTTTGGCTGGGCCCGAGCGAGAGTTTTTGCAGCAAAGAGGTCCCACGACTCTTGCTTTTTTGACAGTGCAAGTGTAATCAAAATATTGACTAAGCCGAAGTGAAATAGGCTTCCCCTAAATTCACTAACCCTCTGAACTTGCTCAGCCATCCCTTTCAAACTTTTTAACAAGAAAAATGGTACATTCAATAAGGTACCTGTGAAGTGCAGTAGCAGTCAGGCGTGGCAGGGAAAGGGAATGGTGTACCAGCCCTCGCACGTTAAATAACGCTGAAGGATGATCAACAACTGCCCCCACTGTGGCTCTAGCCAAGCCCGAGACGTCCCTTCGGTCCATTTCGTGTTCCGGTACTGGGGTTTGAGCAATTGCACACAGAGCTCCTTGTCCACCGGTTGCCCCTTCGTCCACCGCTGGCCTATGGTGGGTAACTCGATCGCCTCTGCGATAAACTCCTCTGTGAACCTGAACTTCAATCCGCCCACTTTGGCGGTCTCACCATCGAAATGCAGCGTGAATTGAAGGGTAATGGCATCATCGTACCCATTGAACTTTTTCAGGAATGGTTCCCATCCGGCTTGCTTGAAAATTTCTTTCGTGGCCTTATATTCCGGAAGGGTTTCCAGGTTAGCATAGGTTTCTGGTTCATGGTGGTTGGCCACCATAGTTCTTTTTGGCATAACAGGGAGATTCGATCGTTAGCAGTGGAGGTTGGTTGAGGGCGACGAGAGCGATGAGAGGGGAGAATGCAATAGGAAATGTTGTGAGAGGAACGGTCGGGCGATATGAAAAGATTTGAATCGTTATGGAATCAGATGGGTGTCGGGTCATGATGGAGATTGTACGGGGTGTAGAATTATGATAGCTGAGTCAAATCGAAACAAGTACCGGTTATGGTGGATGTTCATGACACAAAATGTCATGAAGATTCAGTAATTAGGTACCAACCGTAGCAATGATGGAATGTTAAGGGGTAGTTAAGGCACTAGTAATTCAAACATTGATATGCAACTTTAATACAATCAATCGATACGAACTTATACGCACCTTAGTTACATTACCTTTACCCGTTGTTATGCAAAGTTTGTTGTGAAATTATTGTTTGAGGCTAGTCCGGATCTGAAGGCATGCAACATTATGGCTGCTCTGGTCCTTTTAATGCACCTGTAACTGAAGAACTATGCACTGGTACTGACTGGTACCACTGGAATATTCAGAAATCTGATCTATATTACCTTTCTCCATCGAAATGCAAGTTTTTCAGCAGGATCATCTTTGAAACTAAGTCTGGATTTGGGAGCACGAACACTGTAGCTGCTCTGGTCTCTCGGCTGGACCTGTAACTGACAAACTTGGTACTGGTACTGACTGGTACCACTGGAATATTCAGAAATCTGCAGAAAAACTTGAACAAATAATACCATTCTAAAAAGAAATTTTCCTGTGTATGGCAGCAGAGTAGCTTATGATGACCCTTGAACCTGGTTCTTGTTCTGCCCTAGGAAAAATCAACTAAAAACATGTCTTCAAACAGCTTCAAAGCTTCATTCCTGGTACAAGTCTGATTTGTGTGAATAGATGTGCCGGAGTCGAACACAAACATAAATCATCGGATTACCAGCCATTGATGAATGCTATTAATTGATGCGAGACGACCCACCTGTGATGTCAATGGGCCTCAAGGTACCTACAACACATCCTAAACAGGTACGAATAGAGGTGTCGATGTCGAGTCACCTGTAGGATCCATCAGCCAAGAGACATTGGTGTATTCCCATGGCTGTTAGCAAAGACATCTGCCATTGAGGCATGCAGAGTCCAAGGTGCCGAACAATCTCTAATCTCTGCTCCAGATAAGGTGCTGATGTCGATGGAGTGAGATTTGTTGAAGGGTGGACCTTAACATATTCCACATCATTCAACACGAGTACAGATAAAAATTTTGCAGACATAATTTTTAGGACAGTAAACACTTGCTTGTGGATTTTATGAGCCCAAGCTAGTTCATGCTCATTGCTTCCTCACATTTAGAGAGTCTGAGGAAAGGCCAAAAGAAGACTCCAAGGGGGTTTCTTTCCCATAGTAATTCACCAGGTCTGGTAAAGAATAATCCTTCCTGATAAATGCCCCTTTTATTTTTAATGAGCAAATGAAGGAAGCAAACAAGCTCGAATGTACCTGGTGCAAAACAAGTTAGCCATGCTGATAAGAAATTCTTATGAAATAAAGCAATATTACCTTCTTATTTGTTGGGAGTTCAGCTGTGCACTTGTTCTGTGGAGCCTGTAAAACTGAAAACAAAATATCAACACATCCAAGAAAAAAGAAAACAAATGTTTTTTTTTTCTAAAAATCTACTATTTACAGAGTTTTAAAACAGTATGCATGATCAAGGAGCAGCAGGAGAGGAAGACTCCTCTCCTACTATTTTCAGTTCTGTTTGCTTGGCCACTTCCTGCAAGAAATCATCTTTTGACAAAGGCTTGTTGTACACTTTCAATCGATGTCCATTCACTACAAAGGAGTTCTGGGAATCGTCTATGGTTTTAATCTTGACAGCACCGTTATCGAAAACAGTTTCTACTTCGTAAGGTCCCAACCATCTCGTTGTAATTTTTCCTTTGAAATTTTTGTACTTGGAATCGAAAAGTAATGCCCAATCCCTTGGTTGAAAATGCTTTTTCTTGATGTACTTGTCATGCCACTTGTTGCATTGGCTTTGCACAAGGATAGTTCTTTGAATAGCATCCTGCCTCATTTCTCCCAATTCATGACCCTCTGTTTCTGTGCCTCACTCAAATCCAACCCCAACTCTGCTGCTAGTCGGAATGTATGGATCTGAAACTCTATGGGAAGTAGGATTTGTTTACCGAATACCAACTCGTAAGGAGTATGACCAGTGGTATTCCTCCATGTAGTCCGGTATGCCCATAAAGCTTTTGGAAGTCTATCTGCCCAGTCTTTATGATGCAAGTGTATGGTCTTGGTCAGCATGGCTTCCAGAACTTTGTTTGTAGACTCCACTTGCCCATTGGCCTGTGGATGGTAGGGGGAGGACTTACAGTGTTTGATCCCATAACTGTCAGTGAGTTCTTTCATCAATTTGGAAGTAAATTGGGCACCTTGGTCTGTGACAATCTCTCGTGGGACACCGAAGCGGGTAAAGATGAATCTTTCTAGAAAATCCTCAAGGCTTTATTCATCTTGTTGTTGCAGTTTGAAGATGTCATTTTGAGAATCCTTGGTTCTGCAATAGTCCTGGTACTTCTTTAAAAATTTTGTCTTCATATCTTCCCAGGATCTAATGTTGTATTCTCCCAAACTCATGAACCAGCGTAATGCAGAATCTTTCAAGGTGGCAGGGAATAACTTCAGTTTATGCGCATCTTGGAGGTAATTATAACTCCTGCACAGGATGTCGAACTCAAAGAGAAAGACATCTGGGTCCTCACTATGTTTCCCATGGAAGGTTGGCAGTGCTGAAAGTGGGATATTCTTCATAGTGACATTCTGGACTACGTCCAAAATGGGAAATCCAAAGGTGGTTTCTGATGCTACTTCATTCTCTGCTTGTCCCTCACCCTCATTTTCAATGTGAAGTTCCTCATGTATGTTTCCCCTTCTTTCTCCCATGGTAAAAGGATTACCCAGAATTGTGTATACAATCCGATCTTTCTTTGGTGAGGGTGTGAAATCCCACCTTTCTGGATTCTTTTTGTTAGAATTTTTATCTCCTATTGGTCCTTTTGAGGGTCCTATGGCCTTCAATGTCACAGCTGTAGCTGCTATCTGTGAAACTACAGAGTTAGGGTTCATGAGCAGGTGGTGGATTCTTTCTGGGTCAACTGTGTCATCCAAGGCTGGATCATCAAGACTGTGAGTTTGCTGATGTATGGTATTTCCTGGTTCTGGATTTTGTTCTACAGTTTCCTCGCCCAGAATTTCAATCTCAGTTTCTATCGCTCTTTGAGTGGAAGTCTCTTTTTCTTTTTGGGGTTTTGTATTTTTTATAAATCTACCTCTAGGATCTCTATTTCTCATGAAATCATATTAAAAACGAAATGAAAAACTAAGATTAAGTTTCAGAGTACCTGTGAGAATTGATATGCTGGTTTTTCACCCTTTTGTTTCCACAGCTGCTCTTACTATCAACCTGCTAACACACCAAACCAAGCTAAGTGAATTCTAAGATTAATCAAAACAACTGTCTTCTTACCCTTTAAACAGCTCCCCGACAACGACGCCAAAAATGTCAGGCTGC
>CBVK0100077818.1:0-10362 GCA_900067695.1 Picea abies
CAGGCAAGCGTCTAGTCTTTTATTTGAATGCTATCATAAGAATAAAACACACACCTATTCTGAGAACTCGAATTCTAATGACTAACTCAAAACTAATCATTTCCTACTAAATCATAAACAGAAGCAAAACAGTCTAGTACTCAAAGGCTGGTACTATTATCTCTATTCAAAGCGTAATTCTACAAAGTCATTCTACCTCTATGTTCAACCATTTATCATCAGCATTTTCGTTTAAGTCATAACACACAGGGTATGGTCGAAACTGCATTCATTCTGAGCATCCAAAACAAATCTAACGCTATCTACAGTAAAACAGAGTATTAAGCTGCTAACTGGTACCAGGAGCTCCTTTTGTTCTAACTACAACCTAACTGTTCTAAGCACGCAAAACAACTACTGTCTAACAAAGCAAAATGCATGCTACCCTGAGTTATGTTCGAAAAGAAAGTGAAAATCCAAACAATCATATGCATATGCTAACTCTACAGGCATCAGTACTGCGTTCAACATTCACCAACATAAAAAGATACAGTCTGGAAATTGAGTCTGTTGAGGAATGAATAAGCACGATTCTGAAATGTTTAAACTGTAGTGTACGCAAGCATTATCACACGGAAATGAACTGAACTATGATAAATTAAAGCTAAATCTGTAAACGCTAAGTTACTTCAAATGCGATCTATGCAATATTGAAACAAACTAAAACTACAACAACACACACTAAATCTATTGCAAAACAAAACAGCGGCTTGCACCAGCTTGGCAGGCCCAACCAAACGGCACAAACACTGTGGGAAACGACCAGAGCCGACTAAATCATACGATGCAGATACAGTGTAACTCTACGCTCCATTAACTCACTAAAACAGTATTCAGATCATATGATAGTCAACATATACGCAACAGCAAATTGTATTCAAGGCATAAGTTCATGGCATAATCTGAATAGCAAACGGCAACAGTGATAGTAACAGTAGTGGTAGTCGTAACCCATTCTCAGCAGTGGACATGGGTTTATATAGCAGTCTTATTGTTTGTAACAGTCTAGACAAATAAAACATAAAACAATGGATCCCTGATCCGAGAATAATCTTGCAATCAAACTGAAAACATATTTCACAACTTCGTGACACGTAGTGTCCGAAGTGTGAACGCTGAAGAGTAATCGATCCAGACTTCATGATGTCTTTCGAGCACTTCTCTGGCAACGACTCCAGCTGTCCTGCAAACCTTCCTGCTCCTCATTCGAACCATAACGCACACCATATCGCGCAACTCTCGAACGACTCCACTGGTACCTCCACGGTGCGAGTTGGTACCTGGTACCGATATCCTGTTCCAAGAATAGCAATGGTACCTAACCCAAATGACATTAGTCCAATTATCAATTTAAAGTATTAAAATGCATAATAATGGCTTGAAATTCAAAGATACCTTAGGTGACCCCTTTTGCATGGTAGAGAGATGTTAAGTATGTCAAAATGAGGTCAAAAGGGTGGTACTGGCATATGAATGGAGGTCAATGGTATGTAATATAGGCAAAGAGCAGGGTCAAAACCGGGGACCAACAATCATATCAATCAATTACTTGACATCAACCAATGACATCAATCAAACCAAACCATTTACATCAATGACATATGATCCAACAATCTCTCAAGTAATCAAACCATTGGCATCAATGACAAACCATTGGCATCAATGACAACATGATCCAACATTTATGTATGGTACATTTTGTTTTATACTGTCCAGTTATCTTAATATAGTTTATGTGGCAAACATTTTCTCTTTATTTTTCTTCCTCCTCATGTTGTATGTTTTGCACCTCCATATCCACTTTGTCCTGAAGATCTGGCCCTTTTGTGTTAATCTTCTCATAATCAATAGTATTTACATCAGGTAAAGGCCTCTTAGTCTGCATAGTTTCAAATCTCTCTATTTGTATGCCTGGGATGTCTCTTTCTAGCTCTGCTTCCTTAGTACTCTGGCCAACCTCGACTTGACGTGTCTCAGTTGTCCGCAAGACATCTTCTTTCTTATCCAATGCCTCAAATAGATGGACTGGTTGTTTTTGTGTCGGGATGGTCGACTCGTCGACTTGTATTGATTCAAATGGATGTTTTGGTGAGGTTTGTTTTCTAGTCGACTATTGTTGTATCAACTTAGTGTCAAATTCCTCGATCGACTCCTGCTACTCCATGTTGAGAGTTTTGATCTCGACATCATCTGTCTCGACTGGCTGATCTGACTCTATTGCTTTGGATGACTCATTGATTATGAGTTGACTCTTTTTTTCTTTTCTGGAAGTTATTTTATGATCGGTACTGACTCTATTGGAGGTGATTCCCTGGTCAATTCATTTGTTGCATTGGGTGTCCTTTTCTTACTTGGTGATGTTTTTGGCCTTATTTCCCATTATGTCGTGTTTATCGTGATCTTTGTCGGGATGACATAAGTAGTTGTGATTTCTAAGTTTTTCTGCCTTTTTGCCCATCTTGTTTCAATTTTCCTAAGTGTGCCCTTGATGTTCTTGACCCATTGCTTTTGTCCTTATCTTTTTGGAAATCCTCCTTCATTTATGGTTAGACCGAGGAACTGTATATTTTATTCATGATAGCAGTGTCTTGTCGGGTTTCTTGTAACTTCTCGGCGATCTTAGTAGTGATACTTTTCATTTTCTCTTTGATGATGGGGTCGTTGAAGTCTATGCTCTTATTCGATTGGAATGTTTCTCTCCAAATCTCCTCTATGTCGATCTCTAGTGCTTCTTCCTCGACAACCTTCTTCCCCTTGTTTTTTTTTGTTGGTTGCTTTCTTTTTCCTGGGGATAGATTTGCAGGTACAACTATCAGGGCTTGTAAATCTTCGACAAAAGGAATTTGTAGAGGGTTGATTCTCTTGCCTATTCTTGCTCCCCTTCAGTCAATGGAAATACTATAGGTACCCCTATATGGTGTGCCTCATGTGAAATTTCTAAATTCCAGTTGATTTGTCTTTCCATCTCTGTGAAGATTTCTTCCATTGTCGATTGGTAGTGTAGTTCTTTTGGCTCTAGTGTTGACGCGACTCCATACCACAACTTTGTGCAGTCGAGGTCGATTTGAATATGACAGTGTGTTGGAAGTGCTCGACAGAGTACTTGTTCGACTCACCATCTGTGTGTACTATCTTTCAAAATCGTGACCCATAGTCAAAATATGTCTTGTGGTGGAAGGGAATTTGAGGTACTTGCTTGATTAGATGAAAAGACTTTGTACTTTTCTAGTGTCCGTGTATTCTTATTTTTAAATGTTGGTTCTCCGACAAGACCGTATTGTTCCATCACTAGTCATATTAGTAGTGAAGGAAATTCGATGATCTTGCCCAAATCTTGAACTTCCTTGTAGTTGGTTATGATCATGTTGACCAAGTGTTCTTCCCAATTGAACCTTTATGCATTCTGATAGACTTGAGCTATTGCTTCGACCATTTTCATATTTACATCTAACACCCAAGATGTTGGTGTGAATCACAAAGATATTATTATTGAAGTCTAGTGGGATCTTAAGTCGGTAATTTTATTGATCGACAACCTATTAGAGTTTTGGTTGTCTCCAACCCCATCAAAAATTGCATCCAGTCATTAGTATTGGCCGACTTTGGTACCTTGGTGCTTGTCCTTGGAATTCCCATGATTCGATAGATGAGTCTGTCAGTTATTTCATTTCTTTGATCCAACCAAAGGTATCCTTGGTGATACCGACTAACAATGACTTTTGTTGCTTCTTCCTTCCATCAACCAATGTCACCAATTTGCGAGGCGCCAAGGATATGTCTAATTCATGATTTTTCTAGGAATTTGGTTTCTACTTTCTAGCTACCTTCTTGCATTGCCCATTCTGTGAAATTTATCCAGTGATTGCTCAAATATGCTTCTTCCATCTTCGACTATCGAATATTCTGCATCCAGATTTGCAGTGGCATCACAGTCATTCTGGCAAAAACTTGTCTCAGTCTTGAACCTGCTATTGACCTGCCGACTTGACCTCTCATACTTGGATTTTTGGATCTTGATTACTAGTTTTTGGCAAGGCTGGTGAATTTGCGGGTTCGACCGACTATGCGCTCTTCTCTATACTTAGCTATGGAGGTGAAAATAACAATGAGGCAAATTCATATGATTATTCTAGATTTATAGTTGGTTGCGAGAGCGTCAGGTTCAATGTGTGCAGATGTTCTCTTATTTCACGATCTTCTATCATAAATATTGGTGGTACGAATGAGTCAAGTGAGTGGACGTTTATATTGTTTCTCGGTTAGCATTCATTTATGTCTCTTCAGTCATTAATTGCAAGATCTTTTGGTTGATTTCCACACGCATCGGTGTAATCTTCAGTTGTGTGAGCAGCTGCGCAATGGTCATTTTCATCATTAATGCTCTCGTCAACCCTTACCTATCTGGAATTAAATGTTCTTTCTTTGTGGGCATCGATGTTTCCTCGGTCGACATTGTCCTAGGTTCGATCGACAAGGTCTCCTCTATTTATACGTGGTTTATATGTGGGACGACCAATTGGTATTCTTGAGCCATATTTATTATTGGAATGAATTAGTCGATGTCGTTGATGGATTTTTTGCTCGTTCATTTTGCTAAGTTTAACTGAGTCTAAATGATGTCATTGTTTTCCATGCCAATTTGATTCATGTTCTCTTGGTTTGTGCTCACTTGATCTACACTCGTCTGATTTACGCTCGCTTGAACCGCACTTGCTTGCTCTCAGACTAATCCTTTCACTCGATTCTCTTCTTATGATTATTTGTCGTAAGTTGGTCGATGGGGTGGAATGTCGAGAATATCTTTTGTTTCTTTGTCTCGGGCTCAACCAAGGGCTACATTCTCTCTCCATTTTACTTTATTACTTCTTTTCTTTAGTGTTATGGTTTTCCTTTAAATACTTTAACTTTTTCAGTTTTTTGTACCTGACTTTGTCTAATTGTTTTTTGTTTATTTATTTTAAGGATTTTTTTCTCATGAGTATGATTAGTCAATTTTGTCAGTTTTTGTTGGCAATTCCCTGTTATATTTTTCCAACATGGTTCTTTTCTTTTACACCTAATACGAACAACCAAACCTTGTAATTATATTTCTGTAGATGAATTTTGTTTCTACCTCTTTAGTACAAAATTCAACTGGATCAGATTCTGCCCACTTGGTCACATATTTGACAGTGGTAATGATGTACTTTTCCCCAGTTCTTCTTTCCATTTTTGGAAATGGTTCGACGAAGTCGATATTCCAAATTTCAAAATATCGATTAGATTTTATTTAACTTAGTGGAATTTCATTTTTCCACAGGGTTCATCCAAGCCTCTGACAACTATCACATTTTTTTACTTGATCTCGACAGTCTTTATGCAGAGTCGGCCACTACAAGCTTGCTTGTAGTACCTTTATGGTTGTCATGTCAGCTTGAAAATGTCCCCCGATTGCTCCTACATGGGATTCATTGATTATATCCTCCCTTTTGTGTTCTGGAACACATCTTCTTAAAAAATCATCCATTCCCATTTTTCATAAATATCCGTTAATGATTGTGAACGATGCAGCTTTCCAGGATAGAACTTTCTTTTTGTTTGTTGGGAGGTCCTCGAGGGCCTTCCCTTCTTCTAGGAAATTGGGAATATCTTCTAAATATTTAGGGGAAAATTCAACTATAAATAAATGTGCATCTGGAAGATTATCGTCGATGCCTGTCGGATCTTCTCCTGTTTCTAGTCTTGAAAGGTGATCAGATCGGACATTGTTTTTCCCCGGCCATATGATTACATCAAATTCAAATTCCTGAAATAACAGTAACCAACAACAAATATTGCCTCGATGGATTGGTTTATTGACCAAGTATTTTAGTGCTTGATGGTCTATAAAAAAATGTGAAGGGATTTGCAGGTAAGTAGTGACAAAACTTTTGTAGAGAAAATATCATTGATAGGGATTCCCTTTCCATAGTCAAATAATTTATTTCTGCCTTATTCAATTTTCAACATGCATACGCATTTGGACGATCCATTGTGACGTTGTATGGTTGTTATAATACCGACCCGACAACTGCATTGGATGCATCAACATGAACATGAAATTTTATTGACCAGATTGGAAATTTTAGAATGGGTACTTCGACCAATTTCGTCTTTAAGAATTTAAAGGATTCCTGGCAGTCTTGGCTCCATTTAAATTCAACATATTTTTATAAGAGCTCATCAATTGAGAAGGTGATGTTCGAGTAGTGGCGTATAAACTTCCTATAATATCCAGTGTGTCCCAATAAAATTTTGATTTGTTTTTTATTCACAGGCAGTTTTAGATCAAGGATAATATTAATCTTATCCATGTCCACCTTTACCCCATCTTTACATACCACATGTCCTAGCAATATTCCAATAGGTGTGGTGAATATACATTTCTTGATATTTGATGATATTTGAATTTGTCTGCAGCGTTCCAGCATAAATCGAAGCCATTGCATGTGATTTTTGAATAAACTATATATTGTCCAGTCGTCGAAGTATACAACCATGGTTTTATAGATATACTCTTGAAATGCTTTAACCATTATTCTCGGAAGAACTGTTGGTGCATTCTTCAGTCCAAATGACATTACTTTGTAGGTGAAAGATCTAAATTCCGACACAAATGTTGTTTTTGCTTGATCTATTTTTTCTATTGGCACCTAGTTATATCCCGAGAACCCATCAATGAATGAATAGAATTCGTGACTAGTGACTTTGTTGACGATTTCATCATCAAAGAGGGTGGGAAAAAGATTTGACACAATTTGTTTGTTGAGTCCCTGGAAATATACACAAATTCTTAATTTTTGGGGATCATGTTTCTTTGGTTTCACCACCATGGGACTTGCCCATTCTTCCTTGTCAATAGGGTAAATAATACCTTCTTGCAAAATTCCTTTGATCTCTTTTTGAACGATCAGTTTATATTTATGTGTTAACTTGTACGGTCAGTTTTTTATTGGTTTTTCTCCTGGAATAAGTTCAATCTTCATTTCGCCCATTTCCTCTACAAGTCATTTCAATTCCTTGTAGTCGCGTACAAAAACATGTTGACGCTCTTTTAGTAGATTGACTATGTTGGTTGTTTCCTTGTCAGACCAATAGTCACCTAGTCATACCACTTTTGGTCTATCATCATTTGATATGTCAAATTCCTTTGTTTTGATTTCTGCATCCATCCATTTCGCTGGCTTTGCTTCATCGAGGTGGCATTCTCCTTCTTCAATTTTTGTAAAGATTTTTGGGAAGTCGGGTTGTTCTTGGTCTTCTTTTTGTTCCATAGATATACTTAGTATTGACTTCACATGATTCTGCAGTGTTGGGTGGTCGTTTTTCCACTAGAATCTTTATCTTGTCCATTTTATATTTTCCATGTTGATCCTTCATGCAGTCGAGATTTATTTGTTTTCTATGAACACAAAATCGCAAGTCAATGTCAATCCTCCATCGACCAACATATTTTATTTTTCTTTCTGTGCATTTGATGAAGGATTTTCTAGAAAAACATTTATCTGTTGTGTTGCATCTCGCAAGTGTTCTTCTTCTGGATTAAATTTGAAGTCTTGCACAAATTTTCTTTAATTTCAGCCCAGTTTGATGTATGCTCGCATGATTCTTCAATCGTATACCATTTGTTTGGTATGTCATCTAATGTACTTGGAAGCATATGGGGCCATACAACTGGTAAAGGATTTTATATAAAAAAAAATATCCGTTGTGTTGCATCTCTCAAGTGTTCTTCTTTTGTATTAAATTTGAAGTCTTGCACAAAATTTTCTTTAATTTCAGCCAAGTTTGATGTATGGTCGTGGGCTTCTTCAATATTATAACATTTGTTTAGTATGTCATCTAATGTACTTGGAAACATATGGGGCCATACCCTTTCATCTTTATATCCTATTTTTCTCCACTCGCTTTCACAACGTTGAATGTGTTCTACTGGGTGGTAGTTGAGTTTGAAGGTGGGAATAATTGTAGCTTTGGATAATTTCTTGTCTCTGAATCATTCAAAAAAGTATGTAGATACAGTCGTCCATGTTTTTAATCTGGGGGAATGCGTTTCCCACCATATTGCAGCTTGGCCTGTGAATTTTTCCACAAATGTTTTTGTCCTCCCTTTCTCTCCTATGGACTTTCCCACCTCTTCGACATGGGTCGAAGGGGAATACCATTCATTGTATCATAAGGGTTTCCTTGTTTGATTGTCAGTCGGTATAAGAGTGGGAGTTTGTCGATTTAATTTTTCATATACTTTTGGTACATCCTAGATTGAGTAGCCTATTCTAAGATGTTTCTTTGGAATAATTTCAATACAACAACAATCTTTCGCATGTGCTTCATAATTTTTAATTTGCCAATTGTATAAGGTAGAGTCAGAATTATGCCCGATCGACATGGGATATTCTCTCAAAATTTCTCTTTCTGCAGTCGGTTCTATATAATCCTTTTGTTCGTTGTTTATCTAATATAGGCACGAGCTTCTTGATCTTCATCCCACAATTCCATCCATGGTTTTCCTTCGTTTGGATCGAGGGGAATGATTATTTTTCTCCCACTCCCTTTCAATTTAATTCTATCTCTTTCAAGGGAGATATTTTCTTTCATTCGTTGACCCCAAGGCCGACTGACAAGAGCTGCATATGTTGGCATTCCTTCGACAAGATTGATCACTTCGAAGTCAATCGAAGTTGGTATTCCCATCATTTGAGTATATACATTTCTCAATATTCCAATTGGTTCTATTAATATTTGATCGTATAATTTAAGATAGTTTTGTGTGGGCTCTAAGCTAGGTCAACCCATTCGTATCCATGTTTCTCATGGCAGAATATTGACTTGAGAACAAAAATCGACAACCACCCGACTGACCACCATTCCCTCAATCTCCAAGTCGACTCGTGGATCATAATATTTATTGTTATAAGAGAGGTGATTTTCACCCTTTGTCGATCTCTGACCATCTTTATATTCATGTAATATGTTGAGTAAATCCAATAGTCTACATATTGAATGTTTTTTTTTAAGGAGCTACAAAAATTCTTGGATGGTGTCTTCATTTCAACTTCTCAAGTTTCGTTGATATTCTGTGGAGTTCTTGAAGACATTAAGAGCTTCTCTCATGATTTGTTCTTGTTTGTCTAGGTTTGGGAAGATATTATCCTTCTTTCTTTGGTAATTTTGTGGTGGAGTGTGTATATCTTGTCCTACACCTGACCTTGTAACAATATGTAATTTTTTTGAGTTCATCACCTCTTCCTTGGATACTGCATGTAGTAGATTCAAATTTTTTCTTGGTATGATTTTGTCAAGTACTATCGGGAAGTCTTCTAAAGAGTGATATCCAATACCACATATATTGAAAAATTTCAGATCGATTCTATCTTTTATAGGACAATCTGGGCTGATGTGATCATCTTTCCAACAGTTGAAACAGCAAGGTTGTCCATGACCTTGAACTCAATCATTGAATCCACTTCAACCTCCTCAACCTCAACCATGATCGTAGTATTCATCTCTTCAACTATAGTTGTTTGCTTGGTCGGTGGATTCTGTGTGGTAGACTATTCGTATATTATTCTATTTCTAAGCATTTAAATGGCATTCTGATGTTTGGTTATTAGAAGCTTCACATATATGACACCATTTTGTGTTTTTCAAATTATGTGGACAATCTTGTATATTGTGAATAGTTAGGAATTCACATATGTTACAATCTATTTGAGATTGTATTCAATGGAAATCTATTGTTGGTGTACGCTCATTGATGTGAAAATTATCCTTTGCATGTCCTTCACCAAGGAATGTAGTGCACCATTCTTCGTTTCATCGTATAGATAGAGTTTTTATTATTTATTGAAAATGTTCTATTTTCTCCTCAAGTCTCTCAATCGCCGAGGAATTCGACGGGCCATCATCATCTGAATCAACTCATTGTGCATTATGTATCATGTCTTCGTAGATGTTTATCACGTATAAGCATAGTGGAGAACATATTCTTGGCAGTATCCCGACTACATACCACTGGACCAACAAGTTCTGAACGATTGTTGTTGCAATCTGACTTAGGAGATATTTGAATCTCTTATCATATTCTCTTACTGACTCACCCGGTATTTGTTTTTATTTCTTTTAAATTTTTTGTAACCAGATGTGTGATATCCTGGATTTTAAAGAATGTTAGGAAGTTATTCTTGTTGATTAAGGTTGGTTGTCATTGATGTCAACCCTTGAAGAAAGACCCGTAGCACAAAGGTTTGGGTAATGGACCCAATAGTGTTTTATGTAAATATGGCTCATTATTGTTTTTTCATG
>CBVK0100077844.1:1076-14865 GCA_900067695.1 Picea abies
ACATTCATTGGAAGCACCAACTTTCTTTGTTTTCCAGCTACAAATGGAAGGAGGCGCCAAGTCCCCAATTTTTTGGCTACAACCAGAAGGAGGCTACAACCCCCTATGTTCTTCGGTTACAACCGAAAGGTGGCTGCAACCACCTGTCCTTGCTCCATCCAACCACCCTGAAGTATAAGTAGAATAATGGAACCACTGTCAACCTATCACTGTGAGATATATTGTTGTACAACTATAACAACCTGTACCACTGACTCGTATCCAATCTGTACAACTTCCCTGTGATCAATCTGTACCTGAACTGAACATGTATCTACAAAAATGCAATAGATACGCGACCTGTAGTGCTGCAACCCGCATATGTACATGCCCTATATGTTATGCAACCTGTGTATGTACGCGCCCTAACTATTATGAAGCCTACATAGGCCTT
Organism: Picea abies; assembly: GCA_900067695.1. Lineage (NCBI taxonomy): Eukaryota > Viridiplantae > Streptophyta > Pinopsida > Pinales > Pinaceae > Picea > Picea abies. Next base: position 1,510 of record CBVK0100077844.1, read on the forward strand.
CTAGAACTAGGGTTTCCTTTCACTTGAAAACTTTTGACCCTCTGTAGCTTCTTTCACATAGATTTATAACTTGTCACTGTATCCAGTGTGTAACTGTACCCTGAGCACACATTCTCATTCGCTCAAGACAAGTATGTCTCTCTCTAGTCATGTTCCATATAGGTGTATGAAATCATGAACAAGTATACTTTCCCTCACATGATCTTAGTCATCAAACTCTTTCTGATATTCATCCTCTCAATACATCAACAAATACAAGATCTCAACCATGTACTATAAAAACCCTTAGCCATATGACAAGAAATACAAGATGTGCCTCAACAAGAAGTATCAATGATGAATGAACCAACATTGTATTTCAGTAGACTTGACTTATGTAGAAGTTCCCATGTAGCTACTAGTCTTTCTAGGGAGAATCCTCAAATCTCCATTGTCATTCCTCATGCATACATCAAAATCCAACTATTCATAGAAATAAGACATACATTTTGAACCAAAGGATGGATCTGATGTATCTGAGCACTTTAGACCTTCCTGGGAGCTTGATCTCAGATTCTAGAACCTCTGCATCTTCATCTTATCAAGTTTCCATGGCTTTACCAACATGTACTCACCCTGTACACAACCAACCCACGTATGTACGCTCCCTATACATAGACAACTCGTGTACTATACACACCCTATACACAGACAACTCGCGTATGCCTCAAAAAATAGAGTTTTCTGTAAGTCCAAGAATTTCGTCTTTAACCCTTCATGCTACCTCAGACGTTCGCCACTTCAGATGTATTCACAAGTATTTACAAGAAGCTTTACACAAGAAAATAGATATACAATATGTACAAGTGTGTGTTTAATGAGTGAGCTTTGCCTCTTATTTATATCTTCATGTAGCTTTACACGTTCCTTATTTTAGGGCTTCTTCATTTAAAATAATTTCTTTTGCAAAGCACTTTGACCCTTGGGGGCTTCTATAAGACTTATGAGTGGTTCTCCAACATCATATGGTCATAACTCTCTAACCGTGAGGAGTTATGTGACGTTCCACATACCACCGAAAATGGCATGACAAGCACTATCCATCTAGGATAGTTTCACTGACAAATTCACTGCCCTTCATCTCATTCTTCCATAATTAAGCATGGGTTCTCTCACTCCACAAAGCGTCTTCCCGTGAGGGCTTTCACCATAAGGGGACCACTTTGGAGTTCATCCATCTTTACTTATTATCAACCATGACAAGATAATAATGAGTCATCTTTACATCAAACAATATTGGGTCCATTACCCAAACCTTTATGCTATGGGGCTTACTTCAATGGTTGACATCAATGACAACCAACCTTAATCAACAGTCATCTAGATCCTAAGATGGTGGAAAGATTCCAATTGTTGAGAAGAAATCTTGGAAAACATTGGTTGGTGCGATTAGCTACGAGGGAAAAAAGGAAAATTAATGAGATGGTTAAGGCATGTCCAATGGATATGAATGGGATAAGAAAAAAATATGAATTGGATATCATACATTTGGGCTCTTTTGATTTCCTTATTGGTATGTGTTGTATCTTTAGATGTTCCCAACTATTAGGAATGTGCCAAGACCATTTTGAACCAAGCTTTAGACTGCAAGTTGGCCCTTCCATTCAGAGGGGGTTCCCTTAAGGATCAAATTCAAATTGTTGGTTTCCCACTGCCATTGAACAACAACTTTAACATAAAATCATAGTTGCTAGATTTAGGATGATAAAAGAAGGATAAACATAGTTAGAATAAAAGGAAACAAGATGGAATAAAAGTTGAAAACCTCTCAGATCATAAGTCTAATCCATTGGGCATGGATTCATCCAACAAAGCACAAATTTTTAATAGTGAAAGGTGGAAGAAGAAGAGAAGAACATAAAATCTTTGTGTTAATAGTGAGTAAGGAAATCACTATCAATTTGAGATGAAGAAAGTGAGTTGCTAGGCATCTTAAAATAATGAATCCAACATAATGACATAAAATAATCTGCAACTATGTATATGTTCTCACTAAGCATGACTATGTCATAAAATTAATGAAACATATATGACAAGAGTGTTTGTCGTAAACAAGTTCTTGTCTCTCAAATATATCAACCTTACTACAAATTACAAACTAATGAAGAAGAATAGATATGGAAAGTGAGAAGGTCAATACAAAAAATATAAAGAAGACAAGGCTCTGCTAGGGATGAGCCATGAACCCATGCATAAATCCTTAAGATCTGAAAAGATTACAATTTCCCTATGGGATTAAAGAGAATATAGCCTGGGTGCCAAGCTATCTTCCTAAGCTGCTATTCCCTATTCCAGTCTTCAGTTGTTGCTTATATCCTTTGAATGATGAGTAAATAATGTCTTCAATCTTGCAAATGGTTGATCAACTGCAGCCTCAAAATCTATCTCCAAATTTGAACTTGATTTTCCCAATTACAAACATGGTTGAGGAGGATTTGGGGGCTTTTGACACTTCATCTCTATGTGATGTCCCATTTGACCAATAAAATAGGAATTGGTTATTCAAATAACCTGTTGTTGCCACTTGTATTATTTAATTAAGCTAAATATTCAATCATTTCTCATACAACTTTTGAATATGAGACCCAATTCCCTTTTTTATAATTGAACAAAAATTTAGAAAAAACAAAAGATTCCCCATCTTTGTTATCTCTTCAAATGCTAACACAGAGTTTTTTTTTTTTTAATTCTAGTGAGAAAATCAATATCGTTGACACCACCAACATTTCTTCATCAAGGACATACCAAAAACATTGATGCACCGAGAATCATGGCTAAGGGATTTTCATTATCCTAGTAAAACAATGATAGTCAACTATAACAATAGTGATTGTCCATTGTTGTTAATATAACCTTCAAAATATGCAAAATAACATATCGGCCTTGTGAACTGGGAGATGTATCCCACGCCATTTTTTAACAATGCATTCAACTCTTTCATTTTCATAAGTGATGACAAGCCAGTGCAGTAAACTGTATGGTTGTTGAGTAGGAATTGAAAGGAATCCAAATTATTATGTGGCCAAGGATCTTTAAATACATCTCTTCCATGACCAAGATCTTGTAAGATGCCCCCAAAACATTGCCAATATATATTATGCCTGCAACTAGACCCCACACAAATAGTTTCTATGGAAAACGACTTTGGACAATATTGGTCATAAATAGAGACTTTATATGCTCCCTTTATAGAATTTCTGAGCTCTAAAAATGTTCATTGTGTTTCCATTCATGCTAATCTATTTCAAATTGATCCTGGGCATTCCATTTTGCATTGTGTGTTTTTGTTAATTTGACCATTCACAAATTTTGGGTGCATTCCCTTCAGAAGAACAATGAAATATCCTAAACCGCTCACAATTTTTCCAATCTACTTTTCAAGTTACCCAATTGGGAATATCCCGCAAAAAACCCATGTTATGGATTCTTGAAGTTCCTCCCCATTTGCCCGAAAAATTCTACCCGAAATTTGTTGTCTGCTAATTATGCGTGCGTCGACATTTTGTGAGGTGCTAAAGAATGAATGAGAGATGACTTCTTCCTATATTGAATTTTTTCTGTGTAGATTTGATACTCATAGCCATTCCAACTCGAATCAATCGTGTGGGTGTTCAATTGAAGTCCTGGCTTCAAACTTTGCTCTGAAAATCAGTGGAATTGGTGTGTAGATGCACCAGTATTACCATCACCATGGTCTTCGCCATCAACCTACAATGAAAACAATCAAATCCCGCCATCCATGTGTCCACTGGATATAAGAACACTATTTCTTAGAAAAAAATGACATGTGGTGTTGATAACCACTAAAGGAAAACGTGAAAACATTATCGAGCACCACGTAACACTAAGCTAAAATGAAAAAATCATTTTGGGTCCGCTCCTTTATGTTAAGCTCCACACAAGTGTACCGTGAGACAGTTCAGATGGTAAGACAAGTGTACCTTTCTCCAAGTGTTGGGAGGAGGTCTTGTGATCAAACCTTGCTGAGTCTCTGGGATGGATATTGTAATGCTGCTATGTAAAAACATTGTATACTGTTGTATATAATCGAGAAACTTTCCCGTGGAAAAAAAAAAAGAAAAAAAAGAAAAAAGCTCCACACAAGTCAAAACATGAAACCTGCTCTAAGACATCGATCTTCATTTGACTTAGATTTCTTCATTGGATGTGTATTGGAGTTTGACCCTTGATTATATGGCTTGGTTATGACTTAAAGTTTGGATTAGGAATAAAGCTCGAGTTTGAGAAGGAGTTTAATTTGGGTATGAGATCCAAAATCTTTTTATTTGCCAAACTTTACATAAAAAAGGTTTTAGTATTTTTTTTAATAAAAACTATTAAAATAAAAAGCAATAAAAACTTTTTAAAGTGTTTGACTTTTGGGAATAAGGATTTTTGGGTATAACAACAAAGTAATTTGACATTTTGAACATCAAGTTGAACTTTTTTCAATGGGTTTTTGAATTTCGAAAGGAAAGGACATGTCACAAGATTTCACCAAATTGATAATTTGAGGCTATGGGAAACTTGGACAAAGTTTGACAAAAAAGTTAGAAGCTTTGAAAAAATTGATCTATGTTACAAAATTATGGATTGGTTGGACCAACATCATGTTGTTCTAGACAGTTACAATAAGGCATTTACTTTCTTGGATGAGGAAGGAAAATTAAGAGCACTTCAAGGCATTCCAAGAGTTGTAACTATCAGAGAAGTTTCATCCTTGCAATTGAAGAAAAGCTACAGGAAAGGATGTCGAGTATTTGCAGCACACATGGAGGAGGCACCTAAGGATAAAGTGTCAAATGTTGAAGAATACACAATACTAAAAGAATTTGAAGATGTCTTTAAAGAAATACCAGGGTTACCACTGAAAAGAGATATTGATTTCTTTATAAATTTGATGCTTAGAGCGACCCCCGTATCCAAAACTCCTTATAGGATGAGCACACCAGTGCTGAAGGAATTGTAGATGCAACTTCAAGAGATTCTAAAGAAGGGGTGTATATGCCCAAGTGTGTCACCTTGGGGTGCCTCAATATTGTTTGTGAAGAAGAAGGATGGTATGTTGAGGCTTTGTATTGACTTCAAGCAGTTGAACAAAGTAGCAATAAAAAACAAGTATCATTTGCCAATGATAGATGACCTCTTTTGACCAGCTGAGGGGCACACAGATATTTTCAAAGATTGATCTCAGATTTGGATATCACCAAGTGAGAATTAAAGAAGAAGACATCATCAAGACTTCTTTTAGAACGAGGTATGGCCATTATGAGTTTACCATGGTGCCATTTGAATTGTCAAATGCACTGGTTGTCTTTATGTATTTAGTGAATGGAATTTTCAGAAATTACTTAGATAAGTTTGTCATTGTATTTTTGGATGAAATCCTTATTTACTCCAAATATGAAGAAGAGCATGAGAAACACTTAAGGATAGTGTTACAAATATTGAGGGAGCATCAATTTTATGCAAAGTTGAGCAAGTGCTCATTTTATCAAAGAAAGATTTATTACTCAGGACATATCATTTCAGAAGAAAGAATAACAATGGATCCAGAAAAGATCAGTGTCATTGAAGAATGGCCAACACCAAGAAATGTCTCTAAGTTGAGGTCCTTCATGGGATTTGCAGGTTACTACAGAAGAATCATTGAGGGATTCTCAAAGATTGCATACCCAATTATATCCTTGCAAAATAAAGGTGTGCGAATTGAATGGACTCCAGATTGTGTAGAGAGTTTTCATCACTAGAACAGTTTGTTGACAAGTGCGTCAATTTTGAGAATTGTTGATCCTAATGAAGACTCAGTTGTGTGCACAAATGCATGCAAGGAAGGGCTTGATGGAGTCCTTAGTCAGAATGGGCATGTGGCATGCTACAAATCAAGAAAATTAAAAGAGAATGAAAGACACTATGCTACTCATGATTTGGAATTGGCAGTCATAGCGCATGCCTTGAAGATGTGGAGACACTACTTCATGGGAAATATTTGTTTGGACAACCAAGTTCAAATTCCAGAAAAAACATATGGTTGAAATTCCTCAGTGAGTATGAATTTGATATCAAGTATATCAAAGGAAAAGAGAACAAGGTAACTGATGCATTTGACAGGAGGGTGCATGAGATGCATGCTACAGCCATTAGCATGTACAAATCATATTTGAGTGACAAAATTTTAGAGGTTGCTAAATCAGATCAATGCTATGTGGACATAAAGGTAAATTTACAACAAGGTAAATTGCAACAAAAATTTGAAGGTCATGAGCTAAAAGAGGATGGAATCCTCATATATAGGTGTAGATTTTATGTGCCAATTGATTAGGAGTTGAAAAATTTGTTATTTTTAGAGATGCATAAAGTTCCTTATGATGGGCACCCAGGCTACCTGAAGATAATTGTAATAGTGAAAAAACAATACTATTGGCCATGCATGAAAAATGAGGTTGTTGATTTTATTGCTAGATGTCTTGAAGGTCAAAAGGTCAAGGCCAACTAGTTTTCTACATCCTTTACCCATTCCTGAATGGAAATGGGAAGTTGTAACCATGGATTTCATTACTAAGCTGCCTAGAACTGCAAAGGAACACGATTCTATTATGGTAGTGGTGGAAAAGCTTATTAAAGATGCCCATTTTATTCCTGTGAAGTCAACTCACAAGGAAACCAACATTGTTGATATATACATGAGATAAATTGTTAGGCTACATGGTGTACCTAAGACAATTGTGTCTGACATAGATTTCAAGTTCACATAGAATTTTTGGAAAGGGCTATTCAAAGGATTTGGGACAAATCTAAACTTTAGCACAACATATCATCCCGAGTCAAATGGACAAATAGTGCGGGTAAATGAGGTGATTGAAGATATGCTCAGGATGTATGTGATGGATAAACCATCAAAATGGGAAGATTACTTACACTTGGTATAGTTTGCTTACAACAATGAGTATCAAGCATCTTTAAAGATGAGCCCATTTGAAGCACTTTATGGTAGAAAGTGAAACACAACAGTGAGTTGGGATAACCCATCAGATAGAGTTGTAGTTAAGCCGAATCTTTTCTGGAAAATGGAAGAGTAGATTGTAAAGATAAGATGTAATTTAAAAGCTTAAGCTTCCCACAGGTAAAAAAGTTGCACAGATAAATGAAAAACCCACAAAGAGTTTAAAGTAGGTGACTATGTGTTCTTGAAAGTTAAAAACTCACCATAATAACATTTGTGATATTAAGTAAAACACTTGTAAGGAATAATTAACAATCTTCATCAACTTGGGATATTCCGTAGCTAATATCCACCCACCATGATAAAAGAAGTAGTTTAAATTTTGATATTTTATTTTTATTTTTTATTTTTTAAGATTAATTTTGTTGATGGAGAATTGTTGAATTAATTTTGTGTTGAATTTATACATTTTTAATGTATTTAAGATTTTGTAGGAAGCTAAATTCATTTATATCTAAAAAAATTCAATTTGAATAACAAAAAATTCTGATTTTAAAATATAATTCCAATAATAATAACAAAAAACATTTAGAATACACTGAACTCATTTATGCCTTAAAAATTCAATTTGAATAACAAAAAAATTGACATTTTAAATTGTATTTCCAATAATGATGATAAAAAAAAACCAAAAGCATTTAGAATACACTGAAATTAGAAAATAATATTATTTTCTGTGCCCATATTCTGTTCATCCTTTGCCATTTGCGACTTAGTTTAACATATTTGATAACAACCTCACCTCACCGAATTTACTCTTCAGAGTAGGCTTAATCTTATGCAAGGCTGAGGTCATCTCTTCACACAGATTTCAAACAGGAAAAGAGATTTTCATTTATGCTGATACTCTGCTTATATATCTTCCACATTTAATTGAATTAACAGCAACAGTCACGACCTTGGTGATGCAGTGTGTTAGCTGTGTGGGAATATCTGAGCTATCCGCAAAATGTGCCCACAACGATTAAGCTGCTCCCAGTCAGATATCTTTGCGGAAGAAAGAAATGATATGAAATGTAGACAAATGACCCAATTAAGTTAATGACACTCTAATCTTAAAAGCACATACAAGGACAATGCATGGTGATGGCGGCCCAAGCCATCTCCAAAGGACGAGAATTAGAAGACAAATTACAAAGCTAAGTTTGAGACCCTGAATTTCTATACCATCCATCAATTGTCTACTTTATAACTGATTAAAAAAGTACAAGACCAGACGCTGTTGAAAAACAGACATGTTTACATTTATTTTCATCCTTGTTTGCCAAAGTGAAAGAATATACTATACCAGTAAAAGACAAGCACCTAGCGGCGAATTGGTGGCAGGTGCTTCACACAGAAAAAATAAGAAATCATCCAAAAAATATTTGAGGAAAGAATTGAAAGTAAACCAAAAACTTCCGATGCTAGTGCACTGCAGTGACTGAATTTTGAATTGTTTGGGGAGTTCTCGAAGGCTCCCAGCTGTGAAGAATTCTGAGAAGAGATCTAGCTTTCTTTTTCGCTCTAGGAGTACCAGATGTAAGAAGTTTATACAGAGAAGGCATCAATGATGGCAATCTCGACAAGTTATTTACAATTTTGTCACTTCCACTGCAACAGAAGGATAGCAAAATAGCAACACAATTCTCCTTGCATTTAGGTGAAGTAGAACCCAATCTTAGAAGCCTGACAATTAGAGGGATTGCAGAGGTTTCATAAATTGCAAGTAATCCCTCTAGTTGATTAGCAAGAACAGCAAGAACAGAAACTGCATTGTCTGTAAGACCCGGTGTGTCATCCGTCAATACATTAATTAGCAGAGGAACTGCACCGGCAGCTATTACCTGTGAAACATTTCCATGAAAAACTGAAAGATTAAACAAGGCAGTAGCTGCATCCCTTTTGCCTTGGACAGTTCCGTCACGGAGAAGATTTATCAAGGCTGGAATGGCTTCTGGCCTTTCTCCAATTAATTTCTTATATTCATCAACAGAGGAAAGGCTGAAGAGCGTTGCAGCGGCATTCTCCCTGGCTTCCATACTGCATCCATTTCTGAGAACATTGATAATTGGCTGTAATGCACCAGACTGCATTATTTTAGCTTTGTTCCTCTCATAAATAGATAAATTTAGGAGAGCAGTTACCGCATTTTCTTGAGCTTTGGGATCCTGTGAAGATAGCAGCGATACAAGCAAAGGTATGGCTCCTGCATCTGCAATGCAATCTCTATTGTCCATGTTGCATTTAGCAAGAAGTCTGAGTTCATAAGCAACCTGTCTTTTCACTTCAAAATGTCCCGTAGCAAGCTTTTTTACAAGGAACGCTGCAGTCATCTTTGCAGCTTCTAAAGCTGCCTTAGTACTCACGATGTTTTCCATTGAAGAACGTTTCTTGTTGTTTTCTGGTTTTTCAAAAGGGATATTATGCGCATCACAATACTGAATAATAAGGCTGCGGAGAGCATGATTTGGAATAAGATTTGTGTGCAAAAGCTTCTGCCCATTCTTCGGACAAGTAGAGTGTCCTTCCTCGATCCATCTGGTAATAGACGCTAGCTCATATGTTTGCCCAGTAGAAACAATGACTGGTTCTCTCATCAAATCCAGTGAGATCGGACATCTGAAATCATCTGGAATAAAAGGGATATCCTTGGACTCTGCTCCGGGAACTCTGTGTTGACTTGATGGTTCTAATTGTGCATCAAATTCCATCTCTGTAACCCCAAATAGGACACACTTGCAATAGCGCATGAAACAAATCAAGCTGTTAATAATTGAAACATTTTGATCTGCACCTAGCTTATTTTGATTTCTCATCTCTTCCTCTAACAACTCTATCTCTCTTAGACAATCCCTTGCATATTTCAGATGGAAATCGTCGAAAATTTCCCTGAGTTTAGATTCCTTTGGGGTCACCACCTTCTCGAACTCGTCAAGAACACCGAGCACATCTCTGCGGAGCTGTTCTTTAGAAATATCAATGAAAAGCGTAGCTCTTCTGGCCTGACTGTGAACCAACTTAATTTGCTCCTTAACCTCGTCTGAGACATCCAACAATCTCAAGGAAAGTACATCCAATGCAGTAGCCATGTCATGCGTTAGAACATAAAATTTATTTGATATTTCTTCGGTTTGCATGACTAACCAAACACAACTTCCATAGCTGCTACAGTCCTCCAGCAAATATTTTGTCTTCTGGAAAATAACATATAGTTCTCTGAAGCATAACAATGCAGAGGGAGGCAATGGAACCCCCGAATCTCTGACTTCTTCAAAAAGCATAGACAAGACCTTAATTTTTCGCGTAATGCAGATTGCATTTCTCCTTTGACATCCTCTAGGCTTCTCACAACGTATTATTTGTTTGGCAAGAGGAAGTAGAGCTTGTAATAAAGATACAGCAGAAATGTCCACTACAGGTACAAATACGGGACCTCTTGAAGCCCGCCTTTTCTTAAGCAGCCAATTATTAGCTGGTAAAGCCATATATTTCCGCACTAAAAACCACAATCCAACCCCGAATGGATAGAATTTAAGTCCGATTAACAATTTCCCCTGAAAACCTACAGTTTCCCTAAATTTACAAACATCCTGGATTTATGCTATTTAACCCCCAACTATACAATTTATCCTCAATCATCAATATTAACAAAGATTATCTTGGACTCCAGCTATTTGTACAATTTCACCCCAAATGCAACCATTATTGCAATTTAACCTAAATTTCTTCGATTTAAACTGAATTGCAACTATTTAACCTGAAATTCTGTAAGTTATTCTGTATTGGCTCAATTTGGCCTCAAATAATGATATTTAAATTAAAGTTGCAACAATGTTACCTAGAGGTTAGAATTCCAAGAAGTTAACCTGAACTATGCAGTTTTACACTAATTGCTACAATTTAACCTGAAATTGTCCAAGTTAAAGTGAAATCGCTATAATTTGATATTTATTTCTGCCATTTAACAGCTAAACATACAGTTTGACTTGAAGTCCAACTCTCTAATAGTTTGCAGAGATTATCCTGTAGTTCTTCGGATTTTCTCCTTCCAAGATATCGTCCACCGTAAATACATATACACAAAAGATTATCTAATATTTACAACGTCGGCTTTTAAATCTTTTATTCTTTCAACCTTAGGATTTCATTAAGAACGCTGCAATATTTACAGCTTTGACCTTCAAATCTTTTTCTTCTTTCAGCCTAAGGTCTTAAAATTCACGGCAAATAAAGAACAATGAAATATTTTCCAGACGAGAACTCGAATATCCGGCTCTTGCTGCTTAATCTTTCGTGCAAACACTCACAGCAAACCAAAATAAAAAGCCGCAGAAGAGGTATTTACCGTGCAAAAGCCGCTGCGCTGGACAAGAAAGGATCCTTGATCGATCGAACCGGTTTCTTGCTTAAAAGATCGCTTTGAAGCTCGGAAGGGAACTCCTTAGCAATGAAGCATACATGTATCCAATCAATACAGAGGATTAGTGAACACATTTACGTCAATGTAAGTAACCTCTACCCTAATATGTCATCTAGTGTTCGATGCCCTTATCACTTTCAATGTCAAGAAATTCTCTCTTTATCACTTTCAATGTCAAAATATTCTATCTGGATTTGATGACGGTTTTTCATTCGTGCATTTTGTGAGATACTTCGCTGGCCTCCGTCAGTTCTCAAGTATATTTTCGAGTAGCAGAGCCCTCTTATAGTGTGCGTCTGCGGGTTCCACGGTTGACTTAAACTTCCCGCATCTTTCCTTGCCATGCCTTCCGGCAGTGCAGGTGTTGAAAAGCGAATGAATCTATACCCTTCAATGTAGTGATACGGAAACCTATTATTAAGTACCTTCGAGGGCAAGACTAGCCGTGAAACCATTAAAGTATTAGGGCAAGACTAGCCCTGAAACCATTAGATACAAGACTTTTGGTAGAACATCCACAAATGCCTTTGGATTTAAGGTTGATCATGAGGTTTCAGCCAATCTAAAAGCCATGGAATATGAATTTTCCAATGTAGTTGATAAGCATGGACTATTAGAATTTCAATTTTAATGCTTTCGTTGTGAATTTCCATATGGGACCCGGAGAAGTGTAATCTTGATATTGCTTTTTGAAAAGCGAACTTCGTGAAATGATACCGTCTTTATGGAGTGACACCTAAGAGTAGTCCCGATGTCATTAAAATATTCATTCGCCAAATGGAAAAATTTCAAGGAAAGTGGCAAATCGATGCCGGGAATAAAATGTTTGTAGTAGTCTCTAGAATCCTTTTTAATGGGGTGAGCAAGGAACTTTCTGGAACGCAATATTGTGACTCTATGGGATTAATAAATAATTTTCCTCGTTTCATTTATAAGGGAGACGGAGGACACTTATCCATTCACCCATAAAAATTAAAGAAGTGGCCTTTAAGAATTATGGATCCTTTCTTATCCATCCACCCATAAAAATTAAAGAAGTGGCCCTCAAGATTTATGGATCCATTTTAATATGAGTTGAGGACATGGAAGGAAGGAGGAGAACAATTCATTATTTATTTAAAGGTAACCATAAGAACAATTTATTATTTATTGAAAGTTCATCATATGTTGTGTAAGGTTGGTATTGTATTAATTTTAGTTTATCATATCATTAGTGTAAATTTATTTTAATTATGTATTTATTATGTGTTGAGAGGGATTAAAATTTGAGGAAATGTTTGTATATGGGGATTTGATCTCTCTTGGCGCATGATAGATATGGAGTTAAAATGGATCTACATTGATTCTTAATATGTTGTGTGTCAACCTCGGATGGGGTGTCACCCAAAACATAGCATTAATGATTCATCACCATACACACAAACCGCCTGCCACTTGGCACATTGATTCACACACTCGTCTTGTGGATGGTGTCTTCAGGTGATCGTTAGTTCAATGCATTCAAATCTCACCGTATTCACTTAGCTCTCGCAACAGGGGAATGTTGCTAGTCAATATGAGGATGGTTAGCATCATTTAATCCAGGTACAAGCCATTTAATACACCATTAACAATTATAAATTGGACGACGAGAGGGGAATTAAGGTTACCCATTGTTGGGGGGAATCGTCAGTATGTCCCGTTCTTCCTCTGGATGCATTACAGTGGAAAGGGTGAATGCTAGATTAGTGTCATTCGCATCTAGGATCCCTCCATCTCTGAATTCACCATGTCAAGGAAACGTGGTCGCTCGAAGAGGGGTAGAGGAGAATATGTTCCAGTGGGTAGGCCTCTTTCATCAATCGCATGCAGTAAGATTTCGCACAACAATAGGAAAAGGTCCAGATCTCCTTCTCACAGCTCGACACACCCA
>CBVK0100077858.1:0-12472 GCA_900067695.1 Picea abies
TTTTGTAAGGTATTAAGCCAAGAGTATTAAGCTTAAGCCAAGAGTATTAAACTAGTATGTTATAAGGTCATGCAAGCAAACACAAAGTGTAAGTATCTGGCTCACGAATGGATTAAACAAAATTGAATAGCAAATATTGTACCACAGATATATATATTTTTTTTATGATAATTTTGTGGTACATTACATAAAGACCTCCAATTATGTTCATATTAATAATAATATTAATTACACACACACACACACACACACACACACACACACACACACACACACACATATATATATATATATATCTGTGTGTGTGTGTGTGTGTTTTAACATTAGCATATTATTATTATTATTATTATTATTAATTAATATTATATATGTATTTATTGTTCATGCATTAATATTATTATGACATGGGATTATTGTCATATTAACAATATATTAACAATAGTAATTATTAATAAAAGTTAATAATATTAAAAATAATATTAATCATATATGTACTTATTTTAATATGGTTTAACATTAGCATCATATTAATATCAATTATTATAGATTATTATTATATATGTCGTTATGGGTCATGTATTAATTATATTAAGAGATGAGATTATGGTCGTTTTAATTTTTAATAATTTAACACGGTTGACAATGGTTAACCATGTTGGATATGGTTAACAATGGTTTGACCATGGTTGATGATCGTTAACCTTGGTTCACACTTTACACATAAAAACAAACACACACAAAATACCTTGGTTGACTTGCTTTTTTGAATGGTTATGTCACAATATGAAGTTTATGGATTATACTGTATTGTGATGTGCCTCAAGGGTTATGTTGGATTGTGGAATTCCTCAATGATTATTCCATGTAATTTGACATTCATATTGGTTGATTTATGTCGAATTGATATATTTCTTAATGGTTATGTTGCATCAATGATTAGCCTATAGTTCAATATGGTCAACCATGTTTCTCCATGGTTGTCTATATTTGAACAAGGTTGACTATGATTGACTATATTTGGCCATGTTCGACTATGGATGAATATGTTTTTCTATGTTTGAAAATGGTTGAATATGGTTAACTGTGTTGAATATGGTTTACCATAGATGACCATATTTACTTTGGTTTAACATGGTGTAACATCCCGCTCTTTTGCACATTGAGAGAACTTATTCTTTGAGGACACTTGCATGCAAGTGATCCGGGTCATTATACTATTGGTTTTTTTGATTATGATTATGAGATATTGTGGATTTGATGATATGCTATTTTGTTGTATTTACATAGACAGGTTCTATTGAGTGGGTTCTCTTGAGTGTGTAGGACTCTAGACATTGAGGATGTCGAGGCATCGATGAAACCCCTTGGACTCCAGATCGAGTTAGGGAGTGGATTTTTAGGGTTTGAATGTTGTTGATGTGACATATGTACATATGGTTATATATTATGATGTTGATTGTTATTGCTGACATGATTCGTTGATGGTTGCAGGCTGATGATAGCTTGTCGACCAAACTCACATTTGTAGTAGAGGGGTCACGAACGGAAACCAATACATTGAGGGAGAGGTGTGATAGAAGCCCTGCCATAGCCTACTATCACTCTCGCCGTGGCTCAAAATGTAGGTTAACGATTACCTAGTTCGAGAGATCGACGATGCCGTGAGGGAAGACTGTGATAGTCGCTCACGATGATTCTAAGGCGTGAGAAATAAGGCAGTTTCCTTATTCCTTAGAGGCCCTTAGTCTCCCACAAGGTATTCGGATGGAGTATTAACTCCAAGGGTTTGACGTCTATGAAATTCAATCAAGAGATGAGTGGCACCCTTAGAGAACGTAGTGCATCTTAAAGGGCATGTCGTGCAAAGAAAACAGAAAGAGGCGAGTGGCACCCTTAGATCATGTAGTGCGTCTTGAAGGGCATGTCATGCAAATAAAATAGAAAGAGGCGAGTGGCACCCTTATCACACGTAGTGCATCCTAAACGACATGTCATGATTTTGACTGGTAAGTTAGTAAACCTAGTGCGTAGAAAACTATGCCTCCTTAGGACCTGGTCGGCCTTAAAATGAATGATGTGATAACTAAAGTTTAATAGCAAATTTTTCCTTAAAAACTGTCCCCAATCCTAGTGAATTGAAAACCTAGGTTTGAGTAGAACCTTTGAACAAAAAAAAACTAATTAGACATGTAACAAGAAGGGGATAAAGAAAATTCAAGCATTAATAATTAAAGTGGAAATTTTAATAAAGGCTTAATTAATAAAAGGGCTATTTGGTTGTTTTTGTCTAAACATGTTAATTTTGAACTTAGTTATAAAAAGGGGAAACTTTAAGAAAAAGAGAAACTTAAAGAAAAGGCGGAAACCTAAGGAAAATGGGAAACTTAAAGAAAAGGGGAAACTTTAAGAAAAAGGAGAATGTCTAACTTAGTAAGGAATCTAGCCTTTGGAACTTTCTATTTATGAACTCAACTAGGAATTAAGTAAGGTGTAAGTCATTTAAGAATTGTAAGGGAATTTTGGGACATCGAGGAGCATTTTTAGGAATGCTTTTAGGTGGGTGAGGGAAATAGACAAATTTAATTAATTAATAAATTGATTTTTTGGTGCAAGTACGAAATCGGGCAACATATGTACGGGGGAGTTTTTTCCTAATTAAATAAATAAAAAAAGAATCTAATCAGGTTTTGGGAAACTAATGACTAAGAAACTATATAACAAGGATGGAGGAGGAGGAGTATGGATCACATCTGTCTTGCGTAACGTTACACTACCAAATTTTATATTGACTGAACTTTCTCTTGTGGGAGTTTGGATACCCAACTCGGGTAACAAGTGTTAGCTCGACCTTGCGAGGCAAGTTGGGTGCTAGAATTCTATGGTATCATGTGCATGGAACCTTTGCGGCTCGGGGGGCTCAAGGGGAAGAAGAGTACCCCTAGCATTGGCTGGGAGGTATCGTTGAGGTCACATCGGTTGGCAAGTGGTAGCTGGATGGAGCATGCACGAGACAACGACTTCGAAGAATTCACATTTGTCTATGATACACATGTGAATATTTGTATTGAATGGTAGTTAAATTCCCTGTATATGCATCTCTTTAACATTGAAAGAATGCATGCATCATTGTGTTAAACATTTAGTTAATTTTCTGTCCTGGCAATTTACGCTTGTGAAATTTGGTTTAAGGGTAGTTAAATTATGTTCCTGCGCCTTTAGTTAAGGTACTTCTATTTTGTTAAAGTTTATGTTTTATTCAAGGTCATGGGTGCGGTGTAGTGGTAAGGTCGGTCATGTAACGATGGTCAGGGCTCGGGCTCGAACCCGAACATGGCTGCTGCTCGTTGTTTGATTAACCGTTCCAAGCCAAGCTCACCACCTTTTGAACACCTGAGTGGGCCCAATGGTTAAGAGCATGTGTTATCTCCAGGGAGGTCACAAGTTCAAAACTTGCGGGGGGTAGGGATGTTCATATTGTCCCGTTGTGACAAAGATGGAAGGGTAGACGACCCCTAGGATAGAGGTTCACCCGGTGTGGGCCTCGAGACATCTCGCCCCCTGCCGAGTCACAAGTTATTGGTATATATAGCTTGCGGGCTGTTGGATATACTCTTGGGAGGTTGTTGTTCCCATGGTTAAAAAAAAAAAGTTTATGTTTTATTCAACATATACTATCTAGAGATTTATTTTTTTCTTTCAATGAATTTGTATTGAAGAGACGAATGTTTTATGATCAAAGAATTCAAAGTTATCCCAGCCTTATGCTCACTGTACTTTTGATTTATTTCCAATGGTGAACCCAAACTTTGAATGTAAAATTACTTCTCTATGTTTTTTTTTATTGTTTTTAATACCAAGAAAAATTATGTTTTTATCTTCTGTTCCTTTATCCTTTAAGTTATTAGTCGAGGCTCGAGTAGTCGACCAAGAGCCAAATCGATTGTCTTTCACTCCAGTGTTAAAGATTTAGAGTCAAATGCCTCACTTTCCTGTGCATGGATAATAGATGTAGGATCATTTCTTTGCCCAACAAGGAGTTCTCTCATGGGCGTTTATTCCATCCTTAGCCTCTGCGATTATTGTGATTTATTCTCTACAAACTCATGCTTCCGCACAATGATTTTGGGGATGTCTCTTGATTTCACCCAAAGTTTTATTTCTCTACGATTAATGATGATTTTACTCTCCTCTATCACTGCGTTTTTGGTGTAAAAATGTGCTTAGGTTGTGGGGGAATTTAGCCAGAGTTTTACTCTTCTGTACCTTTGCGGTTTTAGTGTAAAAACATGCTTAGGTTGTTGGGGAATTTAGCTAGAGTTA
Organism: Picea abies; assembly: GCA_900067695.1. NCBI lineage: Eukaryota > Viridiplantae > Streptophyta > Pinopsida > Pinales > Pinaceae > Picea > Picea abies. The sequence goes on from CBVK0100077858.1 coordinate 4,321, forward strand.
TACTCTGTTACACCTCTGCGTTTTTGGTGTAAAAACGTGCTTAGGATGTGGGGGAATTTTTCCATAGTTTTACTCTACTATAATTCTGCGTGTTTGGTGTAAAAACATGCTTAGGATGTGGGGGAATTTACCTAGATTTTTACTATGATACACCTATGTGTTTTGGTGTAAAAATGTGCTCAAACTGTGGGTGAATTTAGCCCGAGTTTTTAACATCCTTACCTCTACATTTTTTGTCTAAAAAAGTGCTCAGACTATGGGGTAATTTAGCGAGAGTTTTACTCTATTGTACCTTTGCATTTTTGGTGTAAAAACATGCTTAGGTTGTGGGATAATTTAGCCAGAGTTTTACTCTGCTGTACCTCTACGTTTTTGGTGTAAAAACGTGATTAGGCTGTGGGGGAATTTAGCCAAAGTTTTACTTTGTTGTACCTTGGCGTTTTGGTGTAAAATGTGCTTAGACTATGGGGGAATTTAGTCTAAGTTTTTACCCTCCTTACCTCTGCATCCATGGTGTAAAAACGTGCTCCGACTGTGGGGAAAGCCAACATGCATTTTTACCATATTCATCTTTGTGTTTGTTTTTTGTTTTTATACACTCAACAAGGCCACACTTCAATTGCCCTCTGTAATTTTTCCCCCAAACTCGCCTAGCATGCAACACCCATGTGCTTAACAAATTACCTTTGTGAATTGTTTCTCTCTGTCAGATTTTGACTGAATTTAATTGATGTGAATGGTTGGTCTCTGTCAGATTTTTACTAAATTTAATTGATGAAAATGGTTGGTCTCTATGATATTTTTACTAAATTTAATTGATGGGAATGGTTGTTTTCTATCATATTTTTACTAAATTTAATTGATGGAAATGGTTGGTCTCTGTCAGATTTTTACTGAATTTAATTGAGGCGAATGGTTGGTCTATGTCAGATCCTTTTAAAAATACATTTTTCATAGGATTAAAAAATATGTTGTGATGAATAGATTGTTGATTATGTTATTGATGATTAGAATGTTGATAATGAGATATAATCCATACTTTATTATTGCATAGATATAACTTATATGTAATTAGGAAGAAGAAGAGATAATCTAAACAACCTTAGTTATTTTGAAGAATAGTTTAAATTTTAGATTTTGCAAGATACTTAGGTTCGAGTATTGATTACATCTACCCTATGATCTGAAAATAGTATTATAATAGATAATGGTGAAGTATAAGAAGGGGATCGTAAGGACTTAAACCTTCAATTTACTGAACAATGTTAAAGTGCTTGTAGTTATTGTAAGTTTTGGTGACCACTTGTGCTCAAGACTTTAGGTGAGTGAGAAAGTCACTTTTTCTTAGGTAGTAGACCTGGTAATTATGATCATTGTGTAATGTATGATAATAGTGATTCTTAGAATTATTGTGAAATTGAATTTTAGGTAATCAATGGGGATTAGATTTCAGACTTCTTGCGCAACAGATTTCATGTCATAAATTGAGTTATAGATTTTAGATTTTTTTGCAATTGGTTATTTTTATATTTGAATGATGGGTTAACAACCCTTACTAACGTCAATGATGTATTAATGCATGATGGATTACTATCTTTACTCGAGTCATTGGATTTATTAGTGATTAATGGACTAACAACCTTTATTGGCGCCCTGATGTGTATGGATGGTCGTGGGTGTAGTCTCTTCTTGTGCGCCATAAGGGCATTGGCATGTGAACGCTAGTAATTAAATACTTTGCACCTTAAAAATAAGACATAGTTGATTACATTTCATCTTATATTGTGTCGTTATATGAATGATGAATGCTTAATTTGTTAGCTCACTTGCGCCATTAATTTTATAATGATGCATTAATGGTTAAGTAATAATATTTATGCATGTGCCTTAATTTAGAGGCATATGATTGCTTTGCCATTATTCCTTGAACCTCAAAATTAATGATAATTGTGTTTGAATTTATGTCATTGATTTACTCGTGCAATGAATTTAATTGATGTTTAATATCACGCCATTTCATAAGTTGACATGAGAATGTTCAAGAATTATTACTCTCTCAGGCAATGAATATTTAATGTTGATGTATGATTGATAACGATGATGGTTACCCATGTGCCATGTTTAATTGTGAATTAGAATTTATGGATTGATGGTCCTAATGAGATGCATTGAGGGTTTAAGATTTGTATCGTATTGTGTCCTTATTAATCGTAGAATGCAATGATGTTGGGTTGTTGTAATTAATATGTTATTACATTGATGTGCGTGTCATGATTCATGGTGACAATATGTCATCCATGTGTCGTATTGGAATATTAATACTTATTATTGTTTCATTAATTTGTGTGATTGATGTGTTGACGACGTTGACTATTTTTGTGATGTTTAAATTTTCCTAACACAACTTTAAAAGAAAAAAAAAATTGACCTGTTGTACGTCGTTCGGTTGTTGTAATGACAGGTTTTACATATGGTATTAGAGCGGGTTCAACCCTGCAACTATGGATTGCCACACCTTCCACTAAATTAAGCCCTTGATTAAATCGTAGCGCTAATTAAAATTGTAACATGTAATTGTAGTAGTCATAGCTAGAGGACTCTACAAACATTCACAACATGGTGCTGGGGAGGGAGGTGCGATGCCTCCAGAAGCATCCATGCCCTAGAAGTCGAACCACCAAGGGGAAGAACAATTCCTCGAGCGAAAGTCGATTGTTGTAAGTGATGTGGATGGTCTCACAAGGTTCCTCCAGGGAAATGTCAAAGGCCTTGACTAACTGTCTATACTGAGATAAGGCCATGGTGTCTATACCCCTAAAGGTCTACAGCGCGCTCAGCTAGTACTAGTCGTATTCACAAAAAACTCTAGAGGATTAAGTTTTCTAAGTTCTCGGGTGCCACAGACATCGCAACCATTGAGGCATGGTTTGAGAACATGGTAATGTGATTCGCACTTCGCGAATATACCTCCCAGATGAAATTCCGCATGATGGTATTTCAGCTGAAGGGGAGTGTTTTTCTATAATGGAAGATGCTCCTGCCACAACTAAATGTGGTCATTGAAGATGTTTCATGGGAACCGTTCGAGGAGCGGTTCTAGGAGAGGTATTTGTCTGAGGAATTCATTGAACACCATCTCAATGAGTTCAATGAATTACAACGAGGTGATCATATGGTTACTGAGTATGAGGCCCATTTCATGGAGATGCTTAGGTATGTTCCACATATGAACACCAAAAATCTTAAGGTCGACAAGTTTGTGATGGCCTTAAACGTTAGCATTCGTGTGAAAGTGAGGATCCTAATGCCTCAAATGATGCACGATGTAGTCCAGAAGGCCCTCATAGATGAGGAAGAGATGATCAATGGAGGTCAGGGCAGGATTCATGTGAGACCGACGGGACATGGAACATCTGGTACGCAGCAGCATCAGACTCTAGCTAGACTTTCTTCAAGGTATTGGGATACTTTGAGAATATCCATGCTCATGACACCTCGAAGAATGGCTCCCCAGTGGGGAACTCCCCATAGGGGACCACCACATTATCAACAATAATTGTTTGGCCTTTTCAATGCAATAGACCCAGGTTTCAGGCTGGTGGGTCAACAAATTCTACTTCAGGGCCAAGAGACTAGACTAGAGACGAGTGTTGGTGATAAGGAGAGCCACCTTTCCAACAAGATTGTCTGGTTGAAAAGGATAGAGGAGCCAGGTCAACAGGACACATTACTGTTGTGGATATGGGAGAGGCCCACAAGATTCATGATCACGGTAATTAGCTGCCAGGCTGAGCAAGGATAAAACTCCTCAAGCAATCCTTGCTTGTACAATCACAATATTCTTCACTATGTTTCATTACATTGCCTAGACTTCTTTTTATAGCTCTCCCTATCTCCTAGGAACCTTCTATAGAGCCTTCTCACATTTATTACATCCAACTATCATAGTGGGCCTTTATTAATGACCACATTCCCATATATTAAATGACTTCCACTAATAACACATAACTACATTCCCATTGGATACCCCCCTAGGTACCCCATATTACCTCCCTAGGTATACCACAGTTTTTGTAAGGTTCATATCTTCCTTGCAACTATGGAAGATCATGTGCAAGGGATTCCAACTATATGTGATCCTTGTGTTAGATGAAAAAGGTGTGGAAGAAGGATGTAACGATCCAACTCGTTACGACAACCATTCTAGTGACAGGTGCAAAGATTTTTTTTTTCTGTTTTTTAAAGGTGTGTGTGTGCGTGTGTACAAGGAAACAACAACAACCCAAGTTCAACATTATTTAAAGGAAAAAAACCCTCAATTGCTAACTCCGAGTATTTTATTGTACGCATTCCGGAACATTCCACCATATATGTTTTATCAATAACGATAGTTTGCACTAGCATTACAAAAAGATAACCACGTCGTTATGTTTTCTAAGGATAACAACATTGCAATAAAAACAAGATCATACATTCCAGGATATCAATTCTAACATTGCAATTTATTTATATGGCGAGAACCATACCATTACGTAATTCCAATAGTCTATTACCATTACATAATTTATAACAATTGTTCAATTGCATTCCTTTACGTATTACAGTAACGACTTTACCTAGTCAATACACTTATGCCTTACTCACAATTATGATATTATTAACAACTGTTACATGAATGCTTCGGTATTACCTTACGATTAGATTATAACAATATCAATCATGCACTAAAATATGTATATACCAAATATGCCTTAAAAATTAAAATTACTATGCCTACCAAGTGCCCATGTGCATAACAATACCAATACCAAACATGCATAAAAATATGCATAACAATACCAATAAATTAAATATGCATAACGATACTCAATAAATTAAATACCAATATGCATAACACTGCCAATATGCATAACAACACCAACTAACTTAAACATGCATAATTAAAATATGCGTATCCATACCAAATATGCATTAAATTCTAATATAACGATACCCATCATGCATTAAATGATACCAATCATGCAACAGAATTGAATATTACTATCATGAAACAACAAATTTATACCATAATTTACAACGATATTATAGTAGGACTAAAGTGCCTTAAACATAATTATTGGCATTCGATTAGCACATATCCACATTGCTAATTAGCATCATCATCCATGTTTCAAATTAAACCACATTAACCTTGCAAATTAACCAATCTCCTCACATTGCCATTTAGCGAATAATACATAAAGGAGTGGCGTGAGCGAACAGGTGTTACTAACACTTAGCCAATGCATGCACCAAGCCCCTTATATCTTCCAGATAACTCAGAATGGAAAAAGGAATATCCAGTTTGTATGGAAGAAAAGAAATAAATTTAAAATTAAACAAAACGATTTATTAACATACTGTAATACGGGAACAGCTGTAACCTATCCAAAACTCAACAGAGAATATAAAGTCCCGATTTCGTGGGAGGAAATGCATAACTCTTCCGTTAATAGTAAAGTATTCGGACAGCTGAAGCTACCACTTATATTCAATTTCAAGTTAGCAGGTCGAGTTTATCAATACCTACTTAACATACCCAAAAAAAGTCACTACCTACAGGAATGCAACGTAGAAGGACGCGCTGTCACTCACAGGTAAAAACACACTATAAATTGCAGCGGTAAGGCGCAACAGACTCATCAAGAAAACGCAACAGGAGCATCTTGAAAGGACGAGACTCGGATTGGCATTCAGAAATGAAAATAGATTCGTATATACATTAAATGCAGCCCCAACAAATGAAACGAAAAGCAATGCAAAGTACATTCCTCCAAACGTTCAAAACCTATACGGAGGCATAAGGATGATTCACATACGCTTACATCAACATGCTCTTTGAATAGGAATGAGGATTGCAAATCTAGCATTCGTGGCTTGTGGGATGGAACAACATTTTCTGGCGATGATGAAATGGATGCCTTCATCTTCCCTCGGCATGGATGTGAATCCCAGGAGTAGAAGCAAAAATTTCCCAGATTGCACAGCAAGGAATCTTTCTTGTGGACTGTCCAATTATATATGGAGGAAAGATAGCAATATGACTTCTAGAGGAAAGAATTATGTGCAGAAAGATTCGCCCTTGTCTGCTTATGATTCCAGAAGGCCAGGCAAGATAGATCTTAATATCGAAGATTTACCATTATTAACTGATGGGGGTGAGAGCAGTGTATTCTCAAAATACGATGGAAGTAATGGTTCCTCTTATGATTTGGAGAGAATTTCTTGGAAGAGGCTGGTAGGTTGGTCAGGAAGAGGTCAAGCACAAAGGTCGAGAAAAACTTGAACTTGCTGTAACATCTGCAAGTGGAGAATTGGCAGTCTATGCAGACCGGCACAAGAATTTGAGCCTGAACAATCATTATAACAGAGGCAAAAATGCCCAGTGATAGTTACAAAAACGCCCAACGTAGTGGCAAAAGCACCCAGATCAGAATTTGCTCATGACATAATAAAGAAAACGCCCACAGCATAAAACAAAAACGCCAATGTAAAAATTTCTCACTGTGAAAAAAAAAAAAGGCCCAAAATCCCACAACAGGAGACGCACACAGTAAAATCCTTTCCAGTTCAGTGATATAAAGATAAGTTGCCAGGACAATCCCATAAGGACATTGCTGAAACAAAATTGTCGAATATAAAAATGCCAGAACAATTTCACTACATTATCATCAATAACAGTAAATTTGTCGAATATAAAATGCCTTCTACTTTACCCATTAAAATCATACCGTTGCCTTACGCCCACGTTGGAAGACGTCCCACGCTCTGTGCCGTGTCCCACGCTCCGTGCCGCATCCCGCTCGTCGACCGAAAAAGGGTCACCGGTACCTCCCAGCCAAACGCTAGGGGTACTCTACTTCCCCCTTAGCCCCCCGAGTCGCAAAGGGGCCACACAAGAACCAGAGATAACACTAGCTTCTCAGCTCGCCTCCACGGCTGAGCTACCACTCCAACACAGCTGAGATAGACCCAACTCCTCACAAGCAATCCGTCAAGCCACAATTCGACATCGTACGTTACGCTAACCATCCCCCTTCTTCCTTCCTTTCCCTTTCTTTTATAGAATTTGAAACCCACCTCCTTTCTTAAATCATTAATTAATTAATTTTTAATGACTAACCTTAAAACATGTTCTACCGTCCAAGTGTCGCTCATCCCTATGGTTCTCCAAAATTAATTTCTTTTTTTAATTATTAAAAGACTCAATTCCCTCACTCCCCCAAAAATCGCTCCTTAATTTACTCCTAATTTACTCCTTAATTTACTCAATTTACTCCTCAATTTACTCCTCAATTTACTCCTTAATTTACTCCTTAATTTCTAGTCTCTTTTATTCTATTATTTAATTCTCTCTTGTTAATTTTATTTTTGAACCCGAAAGATAAATGCGGTTTTTAATCTTTTCAATATATTTTTAAATTCCTATCTTTTATACTCCCACACTTTAATAAATTTTATTTCTTCTTTATCATTTAAAATCCATGGGTTTCACTTAATTTAATTCCCTCATTACTTTACCCCCTTTACTTTTAAGAAGACTTTAATTAATACCTAGGAGGGTTTTAGTTTATGACCTAGGTTTATTTTGTAGAATCTTTTCTTAGGGCTTGTCAAATTTAACTTAGAGATGTTTTAATTTAGGTTTTGATTTGAACAGGGTGACAATTTAATTAGGGGAGTTGTTTTAAGAATTTTATCAGGCGTTAAGGTCTTAGGGTCATCTAAGTTGTCTCATCATCATCATCCATGCGACGTTCCCTTCAAGATGCACTACGTGCTCCAAGGGTGCCACTCGCCTTGTTCGCTTCTGTTGCACGACGTTCCCTTCAGGATGCACCACGTTCTCCAAGGGTGCCACTCGCTGACTTACATTTCTTTGCGCGATGTGCCCTTCAGGATGCACCATGTGCTCCAAGGGTGCCACTCGCTTGCTTGACGGATTGGTAGACTCTATAACCCCTGGAGTCAACACTCCACCAGGTGAACTTGTGGGAGACTAAGGGATCTAAGGAATAAGGCCCCCGCCTTATTGCGCGCCCCTTAGAATCATCGTGAGCGACTATCGTAGTGTGCCCTCACGACATCGTGGATCCTCTCGAACTAGGTAATC
>CBVK0100077859.1:0-10497 GCA_900067695.1 Picea abies
CTCTCTGGAACTCGTGTGTGGCCCCTTTACTCCATATGTGAGTCTGGTCGGCAAGCTATCGTCAGCCTGCATCATCAACCATCATGTCAGATCATGTCAGATCATGTCAACAAAATATCATAAAATCAATAGCATATCATCAAAACAAGACAATATCACCGTAAATGAAACAACCCAAATAGCCCACTCCCTGACTCAATCCGGAGTCCAAGGGAGTTCCACTGATGCCTCTGCATCCTCAAGGTCCAAAACCCTGCACACTCAATGAAACTAAGTCAGCAGCACCTGTCTACATCAAGGTAGTAAAAACATCCTGTCATATAACTTAACGCATCATAATGAAGGAAAATTTTTTATCATCATAAAAATCCAGATCACTTGCGAGCAAGTGTCCTCAAAGAATAAGTTTGGTAAGTGCTCTAGAGCGGGATGTTACAAAGGACTAGAAAACCTTCTGGTAGTACAAGAATTTACGGATGTCTTCCTAGAGGAGTTAGTAAGGTTTTTACCAAAGAGGGAATTGGAATTTACAATAGACCTAAAACTGGGAACCAAACCGATGGCAAGAATACCTTATCAGATGTCGACCCCAGAGTTACATGAGTTGAAAATGCAATTGAAGGAGTTGTTGGACCTAGGACTTACGTCCAAGTGTGTCACCGTGGGGTGCAGCTGTTATTTCTCATATGGAATAAGGATGGGTCGTGGAGAATCTACATTGACTACTGTCAATTGAAGAAGGAAACGATCAAGAATCAATATCCATTGCCAAAGATTGATGATCTGTTTTATTAGATGAAAGGCACGATGGTGTTTTCAAAGATCAACTTGAGATCAGAGTATCACTAGTTGTGGATCAAGGAGGACAAGATCCCTAATACCTCCTTTAATATGAGGGCTGGACATTACAAGTTTTCCATTTTACCATTTGGACTGACGAACGCCCTAGGGTTATTTATGAGTTTGATGAACGGGGTGTTCTGCGAATACTTGGAAAAGTTCTTCCAAGTATTCATTGACGATATTTGGACATGTTCTTGGATGGTGGAGGAGCATGATGAGAACTTGTGCTTGGTACTACAATGTCTACGAGAGAACAAATTGTTTGGGAATTTTCTAAATGATTGTTTTATCAATCTAAGATTAGTTACTTAAGGCATGTCATCTCTGACGAAGGTATCATTGTGGATCTAGCAAAGGTCGAGGCTATTATGGAATGACGTGCACTGACGAATGTACTAGAAGTGTGTAGCTTCATGGGTTTAGTAGGATACTATGGACGGTTCGTCAAGGTTTTTTCGAAGATAGCAAATTTGATTACAAAATTGTAGAAGAAGAGCAAGAGGTTTTTTTTGAACGAGAAATGCACAGAAGAATTTCAGAGGCTCAAGGAGCTACTAGAAACAACACTGATACTAAAGGTCTTTGACATGGATGAGGATTTCTTGGTATGCACTGACGCATCCAAGGAAGGATTAGGCAGAGTCTTGATGCAAGACGGACGAGTGATTGCTTACATCTCAAGAAAGTTGAAAAGGCATGAGGAGAACTATGTGACACATGATTTGGAGTTGTTAGCCATTGTATAATCCTTGAGAGTTTGGAGACATTACCTGATTGGACATAAATTCAAACTAAAAACGTATCACTGTGGTCTACAAGACATATTTATGCAAAGTGAATTGAACACGGAACAATGACGTTGGTCAAAATTGCTTAGTGAGTACGATTTCGAGATTACTTACATAAAGGGAACAATGATTAGAGTGGTTGATGCATTGAGTCGGAGACCATGCATGTTTTTGGTGATGCCTCTTAAGACGAATCTACGTGAAAATATTATAACTTTAAAGCACGACGATGACTGGTACAAAGAGGTCAAGGATTTTATTGGACAAAACACAGTGATGGTACCAAAATTTGAGGGATTTACTATGGACAACGACAGATTATTGAGATTTAAAGGTCGAATTTACGTACTGCCAAATGACGAGTTGAGGAGTTTGATCCTAAATGAGGCTCATAGAGCAGTGTACATGGCTCATACCAGAGTCACGAAAATGAGGGAAACCTTAAGCCCTTATTATTTTGGAAAGGAATGAAGGAAGACATAGTCAACTACCTAGCAAGATGTCTATAATGTCAGCAGGTGTAAGCTGAACATAGACATCCGCGAGGATTAATACAACCAAACGCTATTCCAAAATCAAAATGGGAGATCATTTCAAAGGATTTCATTATTGGACTTCCATTGAAGGCAAGGAGACATGACTAAATTTTTGTAGTAGTCGACACACTGACGAAGAGTGCACATTTTATTCTTGTACGTACGACGTATCAGGCACCTGAGATAGCTAGAATTTTCATCAGTGAGATTGTTAGGTAGCATGGCATGCCTAATAGGATTATATCCAATAGAGGATCGATGTTTACATGACGATTTTGGACTAGTTTCCAAGAGGCCTTCGGAACCCAACTTAACTTTAGTACCACGTATCACCCAAAGACAGAAGGGAAGGATGAAAAAATAAACCAAATATTGGAGGATATGTTGCGTATGTACGTGATGGACCAACATAAGAGTTGGGAAGAATTCTTTCCACTGGTATAATTTGCATATAACAACAATTATCAAAGAACCATTAGATGGTGTCTTTCAAGCTTGTTTACGGGTGACCGTGTTGGATGCCTTGGAGTAGGATTGGCTTGAGGATAGGGTCCTAGTGGGACCTGAAGTGATCCAAGAAATGGAATACTAGAAACAAACCATAAGACAAAGGATAAACGAAGCGCATGATTGACATAAGAGTTAGGCCGATGCGCGTCATGTTGATAGTAGATATGAAGTTGGTGATCGTGTCTTCTTGCAGGTAAAACCGCATAAGAGTTTGGTCAATTTTGGAAAGGGTGCTAAACTCTCTCCTAGGTTCATGAGATCCTTTGTGATTTTGGAAATGAAGGGGCCTGTGGCATATCGACTAGACTTGCCTGATTCATTGAAGCGTATGCTTGATGTTTTCACTTATTGGTTTGAGACATTATGTTAGTGATCCTACAGATGTTATTGACATGAGTTCCTTGTAGGTATTGGATGAGGGTGCACTCACGACAGAGACAATCTGCCTCCCGGACCATCACATTCAACAACTACGACGTCAAACAGTAGATCAGGTCAAGGTCCACTGGGAAAACTATAGTTCGCACTCGGTGACTTGGGAGGACGCATATGATATGCATCAACAGTTACCATTTTTGTTTGATAGCTAGACATATGATACTTTGATACACTTTATATTGACACTTACATACTGTGAAACTTCAGGACAAATTTTAAAACAAGAGGGGGTGTATGTAACATCCTTCTCTTGTGCACAATGAGCAAATTTATTCTTTGAGGACACTTGCATGCAAGTGATCCGCGTCATTATACTATTGCTTGTTTTGATTATTATTACGAGGTATTGTGGATTTGATGATATGTTGTTTTGTTGTATTAACATAGACAGGTGCTATTGACTGGGTTCTCTTGAGTGTGCATGACTCTAGACATTGAGGATTTCGAGGCATCGATGAAACCCCTTGGATTCCGGATCGATCCAGGGAGTGGATTGTTAGGGTTTGAATGTTGTTGATGTGACATATGTACATATGGTTAAATATTATGATTTTGATTGTTATTGCTGACATGATTTGTTGATGGATGCAGGATGACGATAGCTTTCCCACCATACTCACATTTGGAGTAGAGGGGTCACGCATGACAACCAGAGACATTGACATAGAGGTGTGGCAACATCCCTTCCACAAATTACTAACACTCTCATCGTGGCTCGAACTGTAGGTTAACGATTTTCTAGTTCGAGAGATCCACGATGTCATGAGGGAAGAATGTGATAGTTTCTCATGATGATTCTAAGGGGCGTACAATAAGGAAGGGTCCTTATTCCTTAGAGGCCCTTAGTTTCCCACAAGATCACATGACGAAGTATTGACTCCAGGAGTTTGACGTCCACCAAATTCATTCAAGAGGCGAGTGACACCCTTAGAGCATGTAGTGTATCTTGAAGGGCACGTCGCGTAAAGAAAATAGAAAGAGGCGAGTGGTACCCTTGGAGCATGTAGTGCATCCTAAAGGGAATGTCGTGATTTTAAATTGTAATTTAATAAACCTAGTTCCTATAAAACTATTCCTCCTTAGGACCTGGTCAACCTTAAAATGAATAATGCGATAAGTAAAGTTTAATAACGAAATTTCCCTTAAAAATTGTTGCCAAGCCTAGTGAATTGAAAAGATAGGTATGAGTAGAATCTTTGGACAAAAAAAAACTAATTGGACATGTAACAAGAAGGGGGTAAAGAAAATTCAAGCATTAATAATTAAAGTGGAAATTTTAATAAAGGTTTAATTAATAAAAGGGGTATTTGGTTGTTTTTGTCTAAACCTGCTAATTCTGAACTTAGTTATAAAAAGCGGAAACATTAAGAAAAAGGGAAACTTAAAGAAAAGGGGGAAACCTAAGGAAAAGGGGGAACATAAAGAAAAGGGGAAACTTAAAATAAAAAGGGGAATGTATAACTTAGAAAGGAATCTAGAATTTGAAACTTTCTATTTATGAACTCAACTAGGAATTAAGTAAGTCATAAGTCATTTAAAAATTGTAAGGGACTTTTGGGACACCGAGGAGCATTTTTAGGAATGCTTTTAGGTGGGTGAGGGAAATAGACAAATTTAATTAATTAATAAATTGATTTTTTGGTGTAACTAGGCAATCAGGAGACGTGTACAGAGGAGGTTTTTCCTAATTAAATAAATGAAAAAGGAATCTAATGAGGGTTTTGGAAACTAATGACTAAGATAATATATAAAAAGGATGGCAGAGGAGGAGTATAGATCACATCTGGCTTGTGTAATGTTACGCTGCCAAATTTTATCTTCACTAAACTTTCTCTTGTGGGAGTTGGGATACCCATCTCGGGTAACGAGTGGTAGCTCGACCTTGCGAGGTGAGTTAGGCGATATCATTCTCTGGTATGGTGTGCATGTCCCCTTTATGGCTCAGGGGGCTCAGAGAGAAGAAGAGTACCCCTAGCGTTGGCTGGGAGGTACCGGTGAGGTCACCTCGATTGGCAAGTGAGAGTTGGATGGAGCGCGTGCGGGAAAACGAATTCAGAGAATTCTCATTTGTCTAGGGTATGCATGTGAATATTTGTATTGGATGGTAGTTAAATTCCATGTATATGCATCTCTTTAAATTCAAAAGAACATGTGCATCACTGTGTTAAAAATTTAGTTAATTTTTTGTCTTCACAATTTACACTTGTGAAATTTGGTTGAAGGGTAGTTAAATTATGTTCATGTTCCTTCAGTTAAGGTACTTATATTGTGTTAGATTTTATGTTTTATATAGCGTAATACTGTCCAGAGATTTCTTTTTTTATTTCAGGGAATTTTTCTTGAAGAGCCCAGTGTTTTAGGATGAGAGAATTCAAATTTATCCCAGCCTTATGCTCACTGTACTTTTGATTTATTTCCAATGGCGAATCCAAACTCTGAATGTAAAATGATTTCTTTGCATTTTTTTTTATTGTTTTTAATACCAAGAAAAATTGTGTTTTTATCTTTTGTTCCTTTATCCTTTAAGTTATTATTCCATTCCCGAGTAGTCGGCTAGGAGTCGAATCGACTGCCTTTCTCTCCAGTGTTAAAGATTTAGATTCAAGTGCCCTACTTTCTTGTGCATGGATAATAATTGTAGTATCATTTCTCTGCCCAACAAGGAGTTCTCTCCTGGGTGTTTATTCCCTCCTTAGCCCCTACAATTATTGTGATTTATTCTCTGCAAATGCATGCTTCCACAAAATGAATTTGGGGATGTCTCTCTAGTTCATCAAACTTTTTATTGCTTTGCAATTAATGATGTTTTTATTCTCCTTCATCAAACTGTGGTGGAATTTATCTAGAATTTTTACCCTGCTTACCTCTGCATCCTTGGTGTAAAAACATGCTCCGACTGTGGGGAAAACCAGCATGCATTTTTACCATCTTCATTTCCACGTTTTTTTTTTCTACACTTAGCAAGGACACACTTCAATCGTCCTCTGTGATTTTTCCTCCAAAATTGCCCAACATGTAACACTCATGCGCTTAGAAAATTGCCTCTATGAGTTGTTGGTATCTGTCATATTTTTACTCAATTTAATTGATGTGAATGGTTGGTCTCTGTCAGATTTTTACTGAATTTAATTGATGTGAATGGTTGGTGTATGTCATATTTTTACTAAATTTAATTGATGCAAATGGTTGGTCTCTCTTATATTTTTACTAAATTTAATTGATGTGAATGGTTGGTCTTTGTCATATTTTTACTAAATTTAATTGAGGCAAATGGTTGGTCTATGTCAGATCCTTTTAAAAATATATTTTTCATAGGATTAAAAATTATGTTGGGATGAATAGATTGTTGATTATGTTATTGATGATTAGAATGTTGATAATGAGATAGAATTCATACTTTATTATTGCATAGATAAAACTTATATGTAATTATGAAGAAGAAGAGATAATCTAAACAACCTTAGTTATTTTGAAGAATAGTTTAAATTTTATATTTTGCAAGATACAGAGGTTCGAGTATTGATTACATCTACCCTACGAGCTCAACTTAGTATTATAATAGATAATGGCGAAGTAGAAGAAGGAGATTGTAAGGACTTAAACCTTCAATTTACTCAACAAATTTAAAGTGCTTGTAGTTATTGTAAGTTTTGATGACCACTTGTGGTCAAGACTTTAGGTGAGTGAGAAAGTAACTTTTTCTTAGGTAGTAGACCTGGTAATTATGGTCATCTTGTAATGTATGATAATATTGATTCTTAGAATTCTTGTGAAATTGAATTTTAGGTAATAAATGGGGATTATATTTCAAACTTCTTGCACAACGGATTTCATGTCATAAATTGAGTTATAGATTTTAGATTTTTGCGCAATTTTTTTTTTATTATATATTTGAATGATGGGTTAAAAACCATTACTCACATCATTGATTTATTAATGGATGATGGACTGCTATCTTTACTTAAATATTTGGATTTATCAATGATTAATGGATTCACAACCTTTATTGGCACCCGATGTGTATGGATGGTCGTGGATGTAGTCTCTTCTTGTGCATCGTAAAGGAAATGATGTGTGAATGCTAGCAATTAAATGCTTTGCACCTTGAAAATAATACATAGTTGATTAAATTGAGTCTTATATTGTGTCGTTATATGAATGATGAATGATTAAGTTGTTAGCTCACTTGCGCCACGAATTTTATAATGATGCATGACTGGTTAAGTAATAATATTTACGTGCGCACCTTTGTAAGGACCCCTTCGTTACGACTACAAGTGAAGCAAAAGGTGCAATTTTTTTGGTTTTAGGCAAGAAGGCATCGGTGACAAAGTTGACCACACCTAGATGACGGACACACACACACTAATTGTTAGGCAGAAATACTGTCGTTTAATTCCGTTGTAGTATTTGCCCAACCATTTAATTTGTCAATCCGAGGTTCGTAGGCTTACGAAGCACACACACTATGTATGCAGGACTGAAGTAGAAGTAATCTAATCTAAATTTCTGAAATGAAACTAATCTAGGAAAGAAGGAAATTGCATAAAGGAAAAGAAATACAACATGTGAAGAGTTAACGACAAATAACATATGTGAGCTCACACAATAAAGCTATCTTGAATTACATAACAATAATCAAATGACAATCATGAAAGCATAACAATGAAAGAATATGAATCAAAGATAAGAATCCCTTTCTCTTTTGAATCCTAATGACTACTCTCATTCTAATTACATCCTAATTGAATTCTCATGAAGAGAGAGCACTCTATTTTATACATGAGAGCCTTGAAGATAAAATAACCATCTCATTATTATAGATCCACTATTCTCTCAACCTATTTTCCAATATTACAAAATATAATCCCTTTAAATCCTCACACATATCTCTCATATATCTTAGATAAGATATTCCAACCAAATCTCCATGATCTTCTCCTTTGGAATGGTCTTGAATTATCTTCTCAAATATTGAAATGGTGGAGGAAGTATTTGAGAAGTCCTTTGAATTAATCCTTCACATATTCCTACACATTAAAAAGCTCACACATATTTGAGATATATATGAAAACATGTTGATTTTCTAACATTTAATCACAAATTCCTTTTAAATACTAAAATGAATAAAGTGGATAACAATAAGGCGAAACCCAAGTATATTTATGGAAATGATATCATGAAAGGTTAATGGGGCGATGAAATGTGAAGAAGGATGATGGGAAAGGTGCATGAGAATAGGACATTTCTGAGCCCCAACATACCCCCCAACTTAACTTGTTCCATGTCCTCATGCAACCATGCATGGATCTTCTCAAGAAATTTTGGCATCTGAATGTTGGCTTTGAGAGATGATAATAAATGTTTCCCAGGATGGGATTTACATGAGTAAGAACTAACATTTTATTATGGTTGGTTCTTGTGCGACAACCATGAATATAAAGAATGTTGGTTCTTGTGTTAACAACATTCATTTCGTTACTTGTTCTCTTGTTGTTATGATAATAATTTACCCATATTTTTAGTTTCCAGTAACAACTGATATTTTCTTATGGTTGGTTCTTGTGTGACAACCATGAATATAAAGAATGTTGGTTCTTGTGTTAACAACATTCATTTCGTTATTTGTTCTCTTGCTGTTATGATAATAATTTGCCCATATTTTTACTGGAAAATGTATGCTATCAATGTGCATAAGGAAAAGATCACTGAGTATAAGAAAGCCCTTTTTTGTTTGTGTGAATCATGCAAATATGTATATCTATTCTTATGAAGTAAAGTGCAACAAAATATCGTTGGAAAAGAAATGTTCATAACTGGTAAATGAGACGAAAAAATGGAATGATGGTTGTGGAAAAATGGAGTGATGATAGTGAATAAGGTCTCCTACCCCCCAACTTAACTTGTTGCATGTCCTCATGCAATGTGGCATAAGTCGTAGAAGTGAAAAGGAAAGGGAACTGGATCAGGGAATTTTCCAAATTATTCATTGCTAGCAGTTGAAGAATTACATGATTAAAGTTTAGAAAATAACATACCTCCACTGATCAGGGAATTTTCCAAAATGGTGATGAACTATGCAATAGGAATATAGCTGATGCGATTGCTAGATCATGGAAGATGTCACTGCTGCAAGATCATGTGGAAAGTGACTACTGCTAGAGTGATGACTGTTGTCTGCTGGATCAGAGAATGTGAAAAATGCTGCTGAATGAATCATGGAAAAGAGAAAGTATAAAAGTGGAACTGTAGTACTCTCAAATAGCGGTAGTCATGCTGCTGTAAATACTGATAGTGTGATAAATAGTACTCTCAAATAGTGGTAGTCATGCTGATGTAACTGCTGATAGTGTCATAAAAAGTGTATAGTCTTCACCCACTGCGAAACTTGATGGTACAATTCTAATCATGCGAATGAATGTGTCGATGTCGAGCATGAAAATAAGTCATTAGATTACGGACCAATGATAAATGTCCTTAACCAATGCGAGGCAACTCACCATTGATGTCAATTAGTGCCAAGGTACCCAAGTACATCTTGCGAAGTGAGAATGAATGAGTTGATGTTGAACCACTTGCAAGATCTGACGATCAAGGGACATTGAGGTATTCCCATGATTGTCAGCGAGAGAACTTGCCATTAAGGCATGTAAGCCTCCAGGTACTAAAAAATGGACTCTAGTCTATATCCCAAATAAGGTGTTGAGGTTGATGGGGCAAGAATTATTGAAAGGTGGGCCTTAAGGAATCCCACATCAGTCAACACGAGTTTGTACGAAAAGATTTGGTAGGACTATAAATGGAAAGAACTCACGGTCAAGTAGTGTGGATCAGCAGGGCAAGGAAAACAAAGTAATGTAATCATGGAAAGGGAACTGAATGGTTTTATTTGTAAGGCAAACTGGAAGGGAAAAAGAAGGAAAAAAAAATGAACTAAAAAGGATAAAGGAATGTATGCAACTCAGAAAGGTAGGCATTAATGAAGTCGTGAAGGATAAGGCAATGAAAAATGGGCTTCAAGACATGGATGACAAATATGATTTGAATGAGTAATGTGAGGCAAGAAGTCATAATGAAAAATGGTGTTTTTGGGAATGTGTGTCATGTAACAGCAAACATCAGGATGCATAAAAAATTTCAGTATGTCAGCAAGCGTTTATGATGTTTATGATGAGTAACAGTTCCTTCAAGCGGTCTATCAAAGCATGTTTGTCAAAAGTTTTGTGATTATTGAAAAATTACCACAGCAGTAGAAGCAATCGCCTTCAAACCTGAAAAAAATGTGAGTACTAATCCTGCAAGAAGACGTGTGAGAAGTTCGAAAAAGAAAACATAACATGCAGGAAGAAATATGAATGCGACAAAGGGTGAGATCGGAAGAG
>CBVK0100077864.1:0-12094 GCA_900067695.1 Picea abies
AGGAATGATTATTTTCCTATATTTAGAGAGTGTAAAGAGGACAACCCTGCTCAACATCTCAGTGAGTTTCATGAACTCATGCACCAATGGGAGATATATCATGAGAATTTATTAATGAATATTTTCATGTTCTCGTTAGTAGGGGATGCTCGTGAGTGGTATCATTATTTACCCCCTGCTATCATTTATTCACTGGGAGAATTTCATGCATCTTTCAATGCTCATTGTCAGAATTTTTATCCCTCTAAGTTAATTTTTCATAGTTGTTGTGAGGGATACAATGACTATATTCAATATATAGTTGCCTCTTACATAGGCTGTGAGGATGAGCCTGATGACTTGGATTAGAAATCAGTTCTTTCTCTTCCCCATTCATCTGCATCAGAGAAAGGTTGTGAGGATGAGGACCATGAGGAAGATGATTATTCTTTGGGAAAGTAAGGGAGCTGGTAAAATCTCTCTCGACCGAGATAGAAAGGTTCAAATCTGAAGAAAGTGTCGAGGATTATCCAGTCCTTGAAGCAGATGTTCTTGGTAGCTCTACTGAGGGTGAAAATGAAGATTTCATAACTATAGAGGCCCTGCATTCTACTCCTGAGGTACCTGTTGTCCCTAGATTTGATGATTATTTAGAGGAGGAGCAATAGAGCCCCACATCGTAGCTTGCTGACCAAAAAAGAAACCATCCTGTATATGACAGCTACGAATCAGATTCCAAGCAGGATATGCAGGATTTCTAGGAGCATACAACAGTGCCTTATCCTTTGTTCATTAAAGGAAATTATCATGAGGAAATCAACCCTCCTAGACCTAAAAAATAACTGAGCAGTAGATTGAAGAGCAGAGCTCTCCCACGGGTCCTGTTAATGATGATTATGAATCTGATCCTTCAGATAGCCAAGAAGAACCTGAAGAACTAGAGGAGCAACAGAAGGGAAATTTTATCTCTTATCCAAAGATTGTAAGTGACAAGCCATCGCGTGAGATCACTCATCCTGCAGCAGATTCTCATCCACCTATGCCTACTAGTAATATTCATCCCTGTATAAGCATCTGTGGAGCAGAGCGGGCTTTTTGCTGCCAGTTTCACAGAATTTTCCACTCATTCTATGAGCCTATCAACAATTACATGGAGTGGAATTTCTTTCATGTATTGGAGCCACCCTATCTTATCTCAACTTCAGCCCTTGGAGAAAATCTAAAGGGTGTAACCATCCTGCTGTCATGGTTGCATCATCTATTACTGATCACTGACAGGTTAGAAGAACTTCCAGTCAGGAAGTTACTTGAATGGATATTGTAGAAGTTTGTTTTCACCTAGCACTGTGTAAAAATCAATTAGTCTAGGACTGTACATAAATAACCTCCAATGGAGCCCATGTGTGTGTTTATTTCTCATTTTATTTTTCGACATATATTCCTCGACAAGGTGTTTTGAGCTTGAATCCATAGCCCAACAGAAGGCACTGAAGCTACATAAGAGATCTTAGAGCCTCACGGGGAGGAATCTATCCCCTAAGGAGCGTAATGTTATCACATATTATTTGCAAGATACCAGATATATAAAATATGCAGAATAGAAATAAAATGCTAGAAATGGCAGAATAACAGTAAAATATCCAGCATAATCTTCACAATACACAGAAATAATATGCGAAATAGCAATAGAAAAGCACTTTGATTCAGAAAGCAATGTTCACAGGCCTCTTCGAGGGGGCAACCTCCAGTCGAGTAGCGCTCTGTTACAATAATCTCCAAGATAGGGTTTTCATACCCTCGACTCTTATTTATACTAAATATGTATATTAAGAGAAGCATCTAGATGAAGATCCTTCTAGAAGTGGAATCTTCTATTAGGTCTTCTTACATCCACCTTATTCTATTTTATTGAAAGGTCTTATTAATATTCACCTTTATTACATCTGAATACATTGATCTACCTATGTGCGGGTTAGGACCTTAACATCTCCGCCCCCTTAAAAACAACCTTGTCCTCAAGGCTTGAGATTTGGAAACTACTGCAGAATTGTAGCTGGTTCCCAAGTGCCATCTACTGGAGTCATATCTTTCCATTGTACTAGCACTTCCTTGATGGATCTCTAACGCAGGCGACGCTCCCGTTGGTCCAAAACTGCTTCTGGTTGTAGCCAAATGGATCCTTCTTTAGCTAACTCTAGAAGGTTGGTTTAAATTTGGCACCTGGTTCCAATCACCTTCTTCAAGCATGAAACATGAAAAACTGGATGTAGCTTCAACTGACTAGGCAAAGCTAACTGATATGCGACTTGTCCCACACACTTGAGAACTGTGTAAGGGCCATAAAAGGTCTTATTAATATTGACCTTTATTACATCCAAATACATTGATCTACCTATGTGCGGGTTAGGACCTTAATAGTGATGGTGTTAGGGATGAACTAATGAAGACAAGAGGTAACATTAGACAATGCTAGGGATGAACTAGCAAGGGAAAGAAGAAACATGATTTAATGTTAGTGCCAAACTAGAGAATCTAAGAGGCAATAAGAGACAATGATAGGGATGAACTACCAAAGGAAAGAGGTGACATGTGATAATACTATGGATGAACTATCAAAGGAAAAAGGTAACAATAAGGAGAGATTGGAGGAAGGAATTGTTGATAAGGTGATGCCATAGTTATAGTCTACAATATGTGACAACCAAAACTAGCATCCTGAGGGAATGAGGATGCATGGAAATTTATCTCGTATGGAAAAAAGTTATCTTGAGTCAATCCCTACCTGAGACAACAACATAGAGAGATCCAATCATCGATAAATCAATTAAGAAGCAAGACGAACAAAGGAGGATATGAAAGAAGGAAGGTTTCCCTAAGTGAATAAACGTAGATGAGTAAGAGAGAGACGAGGGACAAGAGACATTAGAGAAATTTTGAGGTCTAAAATAGGCCTCCTAAGGAAAATAATAAAATAATAGTTAAAATAATAAAACAAGAGATACAATTTTTCAAAGGGGAAAAAAAAAAAAAAATTTAATTCTATTTTTGACTTATCTCCTTATAGATTTACTCAAAGTTCAAGTGTAGGAACTTGTGGAGTGTAGAATAAAACTTTTTTTTTTCATCATATTTTCAACTTATCTCCTTATAGATTTACTCAAATATCAAGTGTAGACACTCGTTGGATGTGGAATTAAAAATTCAACATCCAATGAGTGCCTACGCTTGAAATTTGAGCAAAACCTATAGAGAGATAAGTCAAAAATACAATTAAAAATATATATTTGTATTTCCCTCCAAAACTATTAACCCTTATGGTTGACATCATCATATTGAATCCTATTGGTTCTTTTAAAATTGATGTTGATAGCGCATTTTTTGTTTTGAGGCTCATTTTTTACCTCAAAAATTCTCTAATGGGGTGTAGGCTATGTTGATTTCTCGGGGAATATCAACAACATAAGGCCCAAGTTGTCTCCACAATGGTCTCATTCCATGCCTAGGATTCATTCATCTTGGTAAATCATATTAAAACATGGAGACCTTATGAGGCTAGTTGTAACAGCAAAGATGTTATTAATTATTAATTCATAAACAGAGTTATTCTAAATAAATATATTAATAGATAAAATGAATAATCGATGATATTATATTCACCCTCGCGACGGTTTACTTATAGCATTAACTAGTCACGAGTGAAGAGGTACGTGCCTCTTGATGAAGAGGTGTGTGCCTCTTGGTTATTTATCTAATTAAATTATTATTATTATTATGTTCATTACATTGCCACTCTCTTAAGGAATGTTTTGTCCTCAAAGTATAGTAAAATAGGATTCTCTCTAGTAGAGCATGTTTCTATAGTGAAATGAATTTTTTTATGTTGGTGGTAATTGATTATTCTTAAGAGTGGACCCTTCGACGCCATATGGTTTATAGTGGTTACCTTGCCAATTTAATTCCATGAATTTTTCTTCAAGTTTTGTGGCATAACTCCCCAACTGTATCAACCATTCTACACCTAGCACCATATCCATTCCTTCGAGTGATAGAGCGTAGAATCCTATTTGTAGTTCTAGTTCTTGTATTTAAATTGATATTTTATGACATTTCCCAACTTCTTTGACCTTTTTTCCATTAGCAACCTTAATGGTGAGGTCCCTGGTCGGGTAGATGAAACAATTCAGTTTTTTTTTCGACATCAATGTCTATACAGTTATGACTACTTCCAGATTCTATGAATATTGTTAAATGTCCATCTTTTATGACTCCCTTATGTTTTAGGGTCTTAGGTTGTGGTTTTCCTATCATAGTTGCTAAACTATAGGTTTGCTTTCTTATTTTCTTGGAAGTTGGCTCTTATCCTTTTTTATATGTGGTGGAATATATTTTGAAGTAATTATCTCTCTTTGAAGTTTGTTTTCTTTATTTCGATTTTTTTGGACACATGAGATTGAAGCTAGTGATGTTTTTTGCAGTATTTCATCATGGTCAGAATATGTGTTGTATGCTATAGTGATTTCATCCTCTGTTTTTGGGACTTCTACTTGCTTCCCATCCACTATTTTAAAGTAGTGTAATGACTTGTCCTCGCATCTGTGTCCTGGTGTCCAATTTTCCCCACACTTACGACAATTGTTTTTCTTCTTGTTCTCTCTCTTTGATTCATTATTGGATGAGTCTGATTCCTTATTTGCTTTGCAAGTATATAATATTGTATTATCGCACTTGTTCCCTAGAAACCAATTGTCCCCAAAATATCTACATTTGTTCACTCATTTCTTATCTGGGTTAGACTTGTCTGTAGAGTACTTATTTGGTTTCTCATTTGAATATTTGTTTGACGTTTCTGGACCTACAAACGATGACTTATTGAACTTGTCTTTTTGTTCAGTTATCCTTGTTACATGTCTAGCATCTTCAATAGTTTTAGGATTCCATAGTTTGATTTCTCTATGAATGTAATCCTTTAATCCACATATATACATTTTTAGTAATTGTTCATCAATGAATCCTCTTTTCCTTGTTTCCAACACCTCACATTCGTGTGTATATTCGTTTATGATTCCTTTATGTTTAAGATGCACAAACTTGTTATATAGGTCATCATCCTTTTTGTCATGGAACCTTTTTAGTAGGGCAGTTGTGAAGTTTTTCCAATGGAAGGAAAGAGCGTCATAGTTTTGGACCACCATAGGTACCAGTCATAAGATTCTCCTTTTAAACTATTGGAGGTTGTCATTATCTTTTCTCGTTCACCTAGAGGAGGGTTTGATTCAAAAATATTGTCCATTTTTTTTATCTAGACGATAACTCCTCTATGTTCCTTGCCATCATATTTCAGTAACTCCTTTTTAAACTTCTGGTAATCTCTATCTTGAAATTTGTGCGTATTTCTTGAAAAAATTATCTCTGGTATTTCTTGGTGTCCTTGATCCTCTAATTTTGCAATCCCAAACTTTGTGGTGGTCTATGATAGCCTAAGGGCTCTGCGCATAATGTGTCCATTCGTTCGATTAATTGATCAATTCTCATGATATGTTCATTAATCATCCTTGTACTCTCGTCCTTGTTGTTACCCCTCATTCTTAAATAACTATTCCATCGCTCCTCTGATGTATTTATTAAAATGTCAATTCAGTCTTCTTTCTGTAATAATGTATTGATTTTTTCCAATAGTAGTTTATGTACTTTGTCGAATTCCTCCAGACTCTTCTTGACTTTACCGAGAAGATATTCAATGCTATTGATTTCGTCTTTACGGTTAATTTCTTTTGGTGTCTCCTCGTTCTTTTTCCTACTTCCTTCCATTATATATATATATGATGATGATGATGATAAGGTGATTTTATTAATTAAAGCCACTTTAATAAAATTTATAAAATGTTTTTTAATGACATCCAAAGGGGCATGATCTTTTAAAAAAAATTAAGTATGGTCAAAACAAAAAAAGAGAGGATGAGTTTAGAAAAGTTCGTACGGACGGTAGGGATAGGGACAGCGGACTTTGCGGTAGAAGAGGATAAGGATGAGAAGAGAGAAAAGGAAAATAAAGGGAAAATGAAAGAGGCCAAGAGAAAAGAGAGGAGATACATCCCCAAGTTGATCATTATACATGATAGAAAGAATATACATCTCCTCATGTAAGGAAGGGGAGAGAAAAAAGGATGGTCAGACTTCATTAAGAGGTGAAATTAGGATGAAGACTCCATGAATGTGTGGGCCTCATCATGAGATAAGGAAAATATGATCATGTATTCAATAACGACCTCAAAATTAAAGTCAATATAAGGGAGCCTATAATTTGAATCATAAAGTATTTTTTCGACAAAGAGAACTGAGGGACAAGGCAAGGAAAGATGAGAGAAAGGAGGAGGATACTTAGCCTTAGAGGAAGTATATTTTGTAGTAGAATAATTGGTACAAGAATATATACGTGAAACCAAGTGTTGACGTTGTGAGGTAGAATTTCATAACAAGGGGTATGGTGTGTGTTAGGATATTTAGACACTTAGGAGTTAGTTAAGATCAACTTGGTCTAATGTGTCTTTAGGTAAAGTGTGTTTCTTTAGTATGCATTAGTATGCATTTGTAGATATGTAATCTGAAGGTCACGATATGTTCTAGACATAAAGTGATCCCATTTTTCATATTGTCCATACTCTCTTTGGTACTAATGGTTATATTTAACTATGGCTTAACACTCAATTGTTCCATGATATTTATTTAAAGAGCATGAAGGGTCAGTTGTTGATGATAGATTGTGAGAAACTCATATGCAAAATCACTTTCTTTTGCGTTTATATATTTCCTCAAGTGGTTGCATTGGCTAGTGTTGTGGACTATTCCCCTCTTTGAGGGTTTTAACTCTGTAATACAATGGTGCACTAATATTTTATTTGTTTGTGTGAGTGGTTTCTTAATGTGTTCAACATGTGTGGAAATATCATGTTTTTCAAACAATGTTGGATTGGGCTTGACCACATAGGTTTTTCCTTTGTTGGGGGACCAAAGCTCTCCTAAGAAGATGTATGGGACCACTATCATAGTGTCCAACCAAGGGCATCCAAGGAGGAGGTTGTAATTGACCTTAACATCTAAGATAGAGAACTTTGTTGAGATAGTTTTAATCCCAAGGGTTAATGTGAGGATGATTGTAGTGAGGTATTGGTTTTAGACTTGTTGAATCCTGTACAAATCCAATCAACTAGACAAAGGTTGGAGAGGCGCAAGATTAGAGAAATGAGAGCAACAATAAAGTTAAGGATATATTTGGGGTCAATGAAGACATGCTTAATGGTGGTGGACTTATGTTGGATTTCAACAAAGAAAGGAGTTGTGATGTTGAACTTTCATTTCCATTTGGAGGTAGGATAGAAGTATTGAAAGAGAGGGAAAGACCTTGTAGAAGATAAAAAAAATAGGTTAGCTTAGTTAGGGATTGCATGAGTAGCCCATGCTCCTCAAGGTAAAAGTAGGATATCCATGATAGACATCCCAACATTTTGATATGAGCTTAGATAATTAAATAGGGATTTAGCAAAGGATATTGAGAAGACTATAAGCTACTTCAAAAAGGGGATTATGCAAGAGGCTCAGGTGGATTGGCGATCTACTTCGGTTGAGTCCTGAAAATAACCCCAACCCAAGGAATGGGAAAATGACCATTAGTGTCAATGAGGGTGGGGGAACTGAGGAGGTGAACTTACTATCCCGTAAGGGATACCCTACTGGGTGGAAATTTAGTGTGAGAGCTAATGAAAAATTGGCATGTCATAAATGTGTTGGAAATATTGTTTTCATTTATGTCAAAGACAGGGGGAGACTATAGATTTCCAAGATAAATATTGCAATATGGAGATTGTTGGAAATATTTTTTTTGGATTTTTTATGCTTAGTTTGGATGCCCTATTTTTGAATTCCTTTTTAATCTAAATAACTATATCAAATGAGAGCATAGGTTATATGGTTGGAAACATTATTCTGAGACATTTCCAATAGTATATGAATCTCCATCTAACTCCTTAGGAATGAAGAGATATTATTTTTTTTGTCAGACAACCTAGCTAGAAAGTTCAAGTCATCTCTGCCAGTCTTTACAGGTCAGTCATTAAAGAGAGCACAAAAACACTATAAATACATTATATATGTGCACATTTGAAGAGAAAACAAGCAAGAATATCAAGTATGAGGCATGTAGAAGAGATCCGAGGTGCACAAGAGAAGATGGAGAGTATTATGGGGGTCTAAAGGTGTGAAAAAATAGTTTTTATGAAGTTAAAGATGCACTATGAAGGAATTAGGTATATGATGTTGAAAAGTGAGTTGTTTGGAGGTTGTTATGCTTCAGTCTAGGATTATATTCTGGGAATGATGCTACAAGGTTTTCTAGGGCATGAAGGCTAAATCTAACTAGGGTTTGAATCTATGTATAGAGTATAAAGCAAAGAAAGGAACAGGAGCATGAAAGTTAAGGGTATGATGATGCTATGAAATACATGAAGTATGAAGCATGCAGGTGAATTCAGAAGTACTTTGTGTATGAAGATCTCAGTTTGGTCCCTATACAGGTCTTACTAATTTGGTGCTCAACTGAGGAGATTGATGTTTCCAGTAGGTTGGTGCCTACACAATATCTTATTGAGTTGTTTCTCAACTGAGGAGATTGGTTTGTCTAGTAAGTTGGTGCCTACAATATTTGCAATAGTAGGTTGGTGCCTACAGACATTTAAAAATCTAAGTTTTTTGTCATTTTCTCTCGCAAGGGTTTCCACGTTAACTTATGTGCATTGTGATTTGAGTTTATATGTGTTAATGAATGGTTAAATAAAGTAAAAAGTGTATTATACATATTCACCCCCCCATCTCAATATAATCATAAGTTCAACAATAGGTATCAGAGCAAGTTACTTCAGAAACAATTTAACCACTAGAAGGAAGATCTCGACTACATATGGATTGTAAGGAAGGTCTCCCTACAAACAAATCTACTTTGTTCAGTGGAATAAACTATGCATCATGGAGTATAATAATGAAGACATATTTGATGGCCCTTAGATTTGGTATCTGGGAATCAGTCACAACATGTTATACGAATGAAACTACGAAGGAGTCAAGTGAAAACAATGCAAAAGAAACAAATGTCATCTTGAGTGTCCTATCAGATTATGACATTGTTGAGGTAATGCAATGTACATCAGCTAAACATATTTTGGAAAAGATACAAAACATTTATGAAAAGAGATCTAGTGATTGTTCTAACTATGAATCAGAGACAAAAGAAGCACAATTTGTGAGAAAGTTAAAAAGAAGACCTCGCAAATACAAAGGTAAGATACCCTTCAAATGCTTTAATTGTGGTAGAATGAGACATTTTGTTGCTAAGTGTCCATATGAAAAAAGGGAATATATTGATGACAAATAAGAATCTCTCTCCATAACCATGGAAACAAATCCTGTTGATGAAGAAAATGTAGATAATCGGAATGAAAAGATAGATTCAGAAGAAGAAGAAGATATTGAAGCATAACTTGTTAGTGCCTAAGAAGAAATAGACAGGCTTAGGAAAAATAATATAAAACAAAAGGAGCAATTTCATAAACATAAAAATAAGGATCATGATGTTGAAGAAACACAGAAGATAATTATCATCCTGGAGATTTATCTAGAAGAAGCAAAAGGAATAGAAAAGGCGGTGAAAATTTAGCTCAAAGAAAAGGAAGAAACCTGTGAGAAGTTAGAGTATGAAGTTATCTCATTAAAAGAGGAATTGAAGAACTCAATTGCTCAATTGAAGTTTGAAAAGAGAATTGGAAATTTAAATGGGATCCTCAGTTGCTAAAGGTCACCATTCATCAATACAGGTCTTGGCTACGAAGAAAAGCAAAAGACCCTCGAGGGATATGCAAGCATTAAGGTCACAAAGACATCGAAAAAGGAAGATGAAGAAAAGCCTAAAATCTATGCCAATATTCTAAAAGGATCCATCAACAATGAAAGAAGCAATAGAAAAGTAAATGATGACCAACAAAAATTAGATTCTTATCACAAGAATGAGTTCAAAAGAGTTGTTCCACCAAGAAGACCTTTCACAGCCCGGTACGAAAATCTATTTCTTGGATATTATTTTTCTTGCAATAATTGTGGTCATAAAGCAATAGATTGTAGAGATTATGAAATAAGTGATCATGTGAGAGATAGAAAAATAGGTTCTTATAAAACCTCAAAAAATGATTATGTGAGCAACAAGACCAGAATTTCTTATGGGTTTGTTGATTGAAACTACAATTCATTTTCTCCCCTACTTGATAACAATGATAAATGTTATAAGTGCAATAACTATGGGCATATAGCATGTGACTGTATAAGAAGCATAATAAAGTCTCCTAAACAAAACAGGGATGAAGATGTTCTTACCAAGCATAGAGAAGAATACACAAAAGTGTGGAAAAGGAAGCAAGAAGAACCAAAGAAGGAAGAATGTGTACTTGCAATGTATGACAAAGGAATCCAATGGTACATTGATAATGGATTCTAAAAACATGTGACAAGGGATCAGAACAAATTTCTCATCCTAAAGGAAGAAAAAGGAGGCAGTGTTACCTTTTGGGGATAATGCGTTTGCAAAGATAGTTGGTAAAGGTATTGTTAGTCTTGATAATGGAAATACTAAAACACAAAATGTCTTGTATGTTGAAGGGTTAAAACAAAATCTTCTAAGTGTCAGTAAAATGTGTGATAAATTTTAATACCTCACATTTCATTTTAAATGATGTGAGATAAGGAAAGAAGGTTCAGGAATATTAGTGGAAAATTCAAATGGAACCCCGAGCAATGTATACGTTCTCGATGAAGTCAAAAGAGAAAAATGGTGTATGGGAGTGATATCTCTCTCATCTCATCAGTAAATGGAAGCAAAAGATCAGGGGAAGCAATCCTTTTCCATCGATGTCAAAGGGGGATAAGTTGCATACATAGGAACAATTACAGACACAAGGAAAGTTGTAGACAAGGGGGAAGTATCAAAATTGACTAAGGGTTGACATCAATGACAAAGGGGGAGATTGCAGGAAATATTGTTTTCATTGATGTCAAAGATAGGAGGAGACTACAGATGTCCAATATAATTTCAAGATGGAGATTGTTGGAAATATTGTTTTTGGATTTTCAATGCTCAGTTTGGACACCCTATTTTTGAAGGCCTGTTTACTCTAAATACCTAGCTCAAATGAGAGCATAGGTTTGCGATTGGAAATTTTATTATGAGACCTTTCCAATGGTATATGGCACTCCCTCTAACTTCTTAGGAATGAGGAGATGTGAATTTTTTTGTCAAACAACCCAACCAAAAAGTTTAGGTCAACCTAGTCAATCTTTACTGGTTGGCCCTAAAAGTGAACATAGAAATACTATAAATATAGGATAAATGCCCGCATTTGAAGAACATCCAAGCAATAAGATATGAGGTGTGCAAGAGAAGCAAGAGAGTATTATTTGGGTCTAAAGGTGTGAAAGAGAAGTTTTCTTGGAGTTTTAAGGATGTGTTATGAAGGACTAAGGTCTATGATGTTGGAAAGTGAGCTATTTTGAGGTTGTGATGATACAGTATGGGATTATATTCTGGGAATGACGCTATGAGGTTTTCTAGGGAATGGAGGCTAGATCTGACTAGGGTTTGAATTTATGTCTGGGGTATGAAGTAAAGAGAGACATTGGAGCATGAAAGTTAAGGGTATGATGATGCTATGAAATACATGAAACATGCAAGTGAAGTCAAAATTACTCTGTGTATGAATATATTAGGTTGGTGCATATACAGGTCTCATTGAGTTGGTGCTCAGCTGAGGAGATTGGTGTCTCTAGTAGGTTGGTGCCTACACAATATCTCGTTGAGATGGTGCTCAACTAGGGATATTGGTGTCTCTAGTAGGTTGGTTCCTAGAAGCTTTGTAACAGTAGGTTGGTGCCTACAGACATTTATAAAGATCATTTTTTTTTGTTTTCTCCCGTAAGAGTTTCCACGTTAAACTTTGTTCATTTTGAATTGAGTTTATATGTGCTAATGAATGATTGATGAATGGTTAAATAAATTAAAATGTATCTTATATTGATTCACCCT
>CBVK0100077865.1:0-22090 GCA_900067695.1 Picea abies
CCCTCCCTCAGTATAAGCATAAGTTCAACAAAATGTGCATAGATGAAGCTATTAAATTGTTTGAATTTCACCCATGTCCCTAGGTGGGTCAAGTTCTCCAAGTTGAGGTCAGGTTGCTAGCTTATGTTTTAATTGTCTACAAACTATTGTGTTGTTAGAGGGTACGTTATGGTACTTGCACTATTTTGTGGGATTGTGTTGAGTGCATAATATTTTATTTCGATTGGATGTAGTTGAGATGTGTACTTGTTTTTAGAATAGGTAAACAAGGCCAAGTGTTGTAGATACATTGGGATGATTTTTTATCTCTAAAAGAAAGGGGATATTGTATGCATACTTAGATAAAGGTGGTACCTCCATGCCCACATCTCAAGTAACTAGATGAAAGGGATTGAGCATAGCTCAAATAAGGGTGAAAGAGGTCAAAGGATAGGGTAGGCCTCTAGGGTAGGTGTTTGGGTATCTAAATTCCTTATCCATTACATGGTATTTAGAGAGAAGAAAGGAAGGTTATATGGAAATCACACCTCAATGACCTTCGGGGACCACCACGGAGGTTAAGGGGGTGGAAAACCCTTTGTGGTCTCCTTGTGCCACTATAGAGTAGGTCAAGAGGAGTGTCTTTGTGGGAGTGAGGGGTAGTGCCACGCAAAGCCAAAGGTGACTAGCGAGCACATTTCCTATCAAATTCATATCCCCATGGTTGAGAGGGAGGAAGAAGGAAAGATCAAATGAGGAAGCCCAAACTTGAAAAAAGGGAGGGTTGACGGTTACTCCCTAATGGAGTCCTAAAAATGTAGTGATTTAATGGGTTTATGCTACCTCATAGAGTGTAAGAGTGGGAATGGAGAACCACCCTACCACAAACAACCACTAAAAAGGAAGGAGGAGAGAGTGGAGTCTCCATTTGGTTTTAGGGAGAAACCACAAAACCTTAGGGGGGGAGAAGAGAGGAAGGAAAGAGAAGGGAGAAAGACCTCTAGATTAATTAGAGTTTTAATCTTAATTAGTTATATATGGATTTAGGTTGATTAGGGTACTTCAATTAGGGTTTCCAACAAGTTATTAACAACAAATTAACAAAGGCAATACAAGCTAATGTAGGGTTAATTCTCAATTTCCTTTGGAGAACCAATTAAACTAGGTGTTGGAAATGAAAAAGAGAAGAAAGAAAATAACTCATCCAATTGAGCATTGTTGTAGGTGTGAAGCTTCTTGGGATGAAGATGAGAATTGTGAAAAGCCTCTAAGAGAGTGATCCATCTCCTAAATGGCCCTTCACAAGTAGCTCAATCTTCCTACAAAATAGACTTGTGCTAGTATCCAATACAAAGTAATAAAACATTAGAAGTACCACGTATGAAGATATAACAATATGTAATGAAAGGATAACCAAGTCCTCTTAGAAGAGTTTGATACCTCCCTTGCCCTTGCTATATTGGAAACTCCCTTGAGTTTGTGGGGTTAATGGTCTAAGGTATGAGAGGACTAAGACTTTTGAGATGCTCTAGGATGAGACAACAAGTGTGCAAGGTTGAAGCCAAACAATTAGCAAGAGATCCATGTTGATATATTATAGAAGACAATCGCAAACATCCTAAGATCCTGATGAGAGAATTAAGATGCTAAATCAATATTTGATGTCAATCCAAGTGTGTACATGGAAGATAGGATTTCAAAGATGGAAGATTCGAAGAGACTTTACAAATAGAAATTTAATGGTATAAATAGGCAAAGGAACAACTTCAAGGCATAAGTGAAGAAAAAAATGACCATTAGAAAGAACCCTCAAGGTTTATCTCTAATAGCAAGGTTTGAGGAAATATAATGAGTTTTTCCCCTAAAACAAGTTATTTATTCTGCAAGCTACAAAATATAGTCGCAATACAATGAGGAAATATATGGTTCACTTAACACCTTAAGATCGGGAGGGTAAAGAAAGATTTGACTTTTAGCATTGTAAATATCAAAACTAAATTGATTTTGACTGTCATGGACATGTAATGAAATATCCTAAGTAGCTATGGACCCAATCATGGTTTGTACCCTAAATCGAACTCATAAATTAAGGAAACACCCCAATCAAGTGCCCTGAGTTTAAAGTGAACCAAATCAATAACCAAATACCAAAGGACATGTGAGAAAAAATGGCTAAAAACCCCACCTAAACATTATACAACCCTAAAAAGTCATACATCTAAACTAAAGTAACTCAAGGAAAAAAAATCCAACACAAAAAGACAATAATGATATATCATGTTATCACTAAGTGAGTCACATGAACATGACACAAAAGAAGGTTACACCACATCTTCCTTAACGAATAGACATATGTGAATGCTAAAATACGAAATGTATACCCACCTTTCACATGGAACTCCAACCCAAGTTGAAAAATGTTTAATAAGTTGCAATTTAATAATGTCCTCTTTCCAAAATGAAAAGAGAAGCTTTTTGAGATTCTATTTGTATCTCTAAGCGACACAAGAATACACCAAAAATAACAATAAATTTATGTAGTGTACAGTAGATGAGAGTGAATGGAATATGAATAAAAGGAGGACAAAATCACAAAGTCAATGTTTGACTTTAATAGGGGACCCTTCGATGACCCCACCCACAAAATCGGGTAAAGTACATAAGAGTGAGTGGAATATGAATTCAGTGGATTGTAGGTTTAGGTTTGGGTTAGACGAGGACTCAATAAGAAGGACAATGTTTGACTTTTGTAGTGGAGCCCCCGATGACCCAATCCACAAATCGGGTTAAGGATCCGATATGCACGTGTACCGAATCAAGGAAGATTACGAGAATATGCGTTTGAAAACATTGACAAAAGGAATATGCGTAAAGCATCGGGAGTATATTTGAGAATAATAGCGCGCGATTCCTGCTCCGCCTCCGAGATTCCTGCTCCGCCTACGAGTCATAGTCGCACCGCCCCAGAGCCCCCACCCGAAGCAGGTGGATGCAGAGAGCTTCTTCCCATATGATCCTTGTTCGGTACGCATTTCTGATTGTCAATTCTAGATTGGATCCATTTTGTGATTCGCTCCGACTCCCTTGAATTCCTCATTTCTTTTCATTTTTTAGACTGCAGAAACTTCGGTATACTGGGGATGCCAGAGATGTTTAAGTAAGTTCATCAAATTATATAAGCACTTATATTTTTTAATCTTCTTCATATTATATATGCACTTATATTCTTGAATCTGCAGTCTCTTGCAGCGTTTCCGGTTGAGATTTATTTATAAAGATCTCCTTTGAAGGGCCCAGGGTTTTGGATTTTTGGCAGATGCAGCCATTTTTGTGGAAATGACCTTTAAATACAGTTGGAAATACAGAATTTGATTGTGGAAATGACCTTTAAATACAGTTGAAAATACAGAATTTAACGGAAATCTTTACAGTTAACCATCAAAATGAAATTCGGGAGAATTCTCCAGAGCCAGATCGAAGAAGCTCCACCTGAATGGCGAGACCAATATCTGTCGTACAAAAAACTCAAGAAACGTCTCAAGTTAATTTTTTCTTTAGAAGTAGGAAAGAAAGCCGAAGACTCGACGTCAAAAGTAGTTCTGAAGAGGCCAAGGACCGAATCTCAGGGAGTTCCGGAGTCTGAAAGAGAAACTGTTAGTTGTTCTTTCGCTAAAAGAGATGATTCAAACGACTGTTCCAGCAATGGCTCCAATCAAGACGATGGTCTTGATGATAAAGACATATTGTCGGCGGCGGAGTTCGATTTAATCGAGCAGCTAAATCCGGAGCTTGTGAAGTTTAATGTATTCTTCATGGCCAAGGAAAAGGAATACATCATCCGCCAAAAGGTACTCTACTTTAGTTTATGATATTTTCCACCGCATCATGATCCCGGCATGTCTCAAACTTGTTTTGCGAACAGGAATTACAGGAGAGAATTCAAAGGGTAAGGAATACAGTCGGTCCGAGCGGCAAGCACGATATGATCAAAGTTCGCCAGGACGTTGTCAATTTTCACGGCGAAATAGTTCTCTTGGAGAGTTACAGCATTTTGAATTTCACCGGTAAATATCCAAAACCTTGTTTTCATCTTGTTTGTTTTCTACTTGGAAAGCCAAATTGATACGTCCTGTTACCCTTATCCTTATCAGGTTTGGTAAAAATAACAAAGAAATACGACAAAAGAACCGGCGGAATCTTGCGTCTAGCCTTCATTCAGAAGGTTTTAGAGCAGCCATTTTTCACCATGGAACTTCTGTACAAGCTCGTCAAGCAATGCGAGGAAAACATTCATCACCTATCTTCCTCTTCCGAAGAGGAGCAAGAAGGAGCAGAAGAGGAAGCGACGGTGTATCTGGGGCAAGACCAGTTATACAGAAGCACCAAGGCCGCCCTTCGCAGCATGGAAGAAATGCGCAAAGGCAGTTCTACTTACAGCCCCTTCTCGCTTCCTCCACTGCATCACGATACGCCCCCGGCCCCCTCCGCATCTACCCCAACAACAACTCACACCAATTAAGTACACTTTCGTATTTTTAATTGTACACATTTTGGTCTCAATATTAATGGCCATATTTGGAATTGTTCAGTCTTGTATGTGCACTCAAAGCAAGTAGCATCCTTTTGTATTTTGGTTAAAAACAGTAAGCATCCTTTTGTGAATTTATGTTTTGGTTACATCTTCATACCATTTTCTTGCAAACCTAGATGCACGCCCATTTAGCTTATTTGCATTTTCACTTCCATATTTGGTAAAGGACATGATAGTTCTATGCCTTACATGCATTGTAAAGGACATGATAGTTTTATGGCTTACATTCTGATTGAGATATAAAAATGGAATTAATAATTTCAAACATTTTCATTTACACTAAAATATTATTCTCTCCATTGGAGTGTAGATTATAGTGAATGTGGACGTTATATTGTGAAAGGTTGTTTGCATGTATGTAATGTTCTTGTGGTTATACTTAGTTATTTCATTTAATATATAGTTAACTCACCAGGTCGAGAAATTTCACCATCGACCATCAACATGGTTTAAATACAAAAACATTTTGAAATATAAAGGAGAATTCATAGGAAGACTCTTTCCAACAAAATCCTATCCTTGTAGCTAAAGAGCAAACACTAGAGTGGAGGTGAGGGGGTTGCTTTCTCAATTTCAAGGAGGAACTTCTAGCTTGGAAAACTAAACATGGGTATTTTGTTCCCCGTCTTCAGGTGGTTGGGGTTCTTCACTTATTTCCTAAGTGTCATGGCTTGGATGATATGTTGTTCAACTTCTTTTGGTTGGGCTATGTCGGGTATTTGTGGAGCAGTGAAGGGGGGATAATTGAGGGAAATTCCTTACAAAATGTCCATAGGGATGGCACGCATTACATCTAAAAGGAATTTATCAGTAATCTGGCTTTTGACAAAAATTCTAACCATCCAAGTGGAGAACAATGGCCTTTGCGAGACCTTTTCCTAATGCTACTTCAACGTAGATGTAAGCACATGTGTATTGACATCCATTTGGTTCTATTGCTTCAACGAACTCTCCCAAGCTATCACTAATATCCTTTAGGGTAGATTTGTCCCAAAAGATCAATCGAAAATAGGGGAGGCGAACCCAAATTGGAAATGCAAAAATTTCCTTTGATGGGTTAAACTATGGATTCCAATGATTAAAATATAATCCTTGTAAGCCCATAAAATATGGGTTAGAGTGAAAGATTTTATCTCGATATTCTTTTGACTAGAGAAAAGAGACAAAAAAAAGTTCTCCCACATGCAAAGAATGAGAGTTGTCCCTGCATCTTAGGGACAAGGAGTATGAAATCCATTTATCAACAAAGCTAGGATTGGGCCACAATCCTATGAACTTACCCATCAAGGGTTGCTCTAAGAGAATGGATTTCTTTCATCGTGGTTTCACAGTCAAGAGGTTGCAGACATTTCTTCAAGTACAGTAGGATCCATAGACAAGGACATGCCAACATCTGGTACCGTGGAATATGATGGATTTTGGCTAGGGTAGAGGATTTGAATGCAATAACTTCACACCAGGGAGAATAGGATGGAAGCAAGGTGGCTAGATAGAGCAAGTCATAGGACCACAAGCAAGGTGACTAGTGCAAGCTAAGAATTCCAAGTTGAGACAACAACTAAGGAAAAAATTGTATCTTTGATGGACCATTAACATAGCTCACTGCATTTATTTTTAATGATGTTTATGAGAGCCTTATCATTGATCTTCCTTGTTGCACTCTATGGTGATGATGAGTTAACTCTTACATTCCATGCTAATGGTGGAATCTTTTTAAGTTCTTTGGGATATTTGGAACTTAAACAAGGACTATCATCTTTGTTGATTCGGAAAAGAAGGTTAATAAAATATATTACAAAGCCATCTATTTAGGAAAGTGTCCCTCCAATAAATACCATGTTGGAATTTCGCCATCTTACCTCCCTTACATCTAAGGGACAATTTAAAAAAGTTCTTATATCCTAGAAAAAAAACATCCTCATGTAACATAACTAGTTCCATGTCGATCCATGCTACTACCATTCTAACTCTAACATGTTGTGTTATTTTAAAATTATTTCGACTTCACTCATACTTAGCTCTAATTACCATTTTTTATACAAATTTTCTCTTTGTCTAGTTATATAAGGAATTATGCATACAAAATGACAAGAAACTCATGCAATTATAGGTAACAACACAGAAATACAACAAGATGTGATTTATTAACAATCACGACATCATTAACAATAAAATACACAGAAATAACTCAAAAGATAACACAAACCATAACACTTATCTAATGAAGAAATTTCACTCATTGGCTATGTACGAAGGATGTCCCTCCCAACCATAGGCTATGTTGCTCTAGATCTCTCAGCAGTAGGCCACTCTTGAGCTGAGGATATGAGTCCACAAGGACAAATGAATCATATGGTTAGCTAAACTCCCTCACACAACCTAATACCTAACAAATGATCAAATATAGACTCATACATCTTTTTCCACCACCCAACTCTCTTCCTCGGCCTTCACCACCCCAAGGATGGAATCCCATTCTCTACCCTGCAATCCATTATGCAATTCTAACCCAATCTAGGGCTCTAGTGTAGTCTATCCAAAATTCTCAATGCTAGAGGCTCTAGAAAATCTATTTTTCCATAAAGTCTTTGTTGGCATGGGTTTTCAAACCCAGTGTTCAAAATACATTACCAACAAATACCCATCAGCATCGGCATATTCAATATTCATAAATTGAATAAGGTCTCACCTAAGAAACTCATGAGAATCACAGACACTGAACAATTGTGCATTGCATGAAGGAATATTGCAAACAGAAAACACATAGCCTAGAATTGTACATTAGATTCTCTCTATTCACATCAACATTCATATATGTAAATTACATTCTAACATATACAAGTATTCATCCATGATAGAGGTTATGACAGGAAGTACCAATTTGGATCTCATTATTTTCATTATCATCCATAGATAAGCATTCATATATATAATGGGTTGTAGCCTTTTCAATGACTCATTGAAACTTGAATGAGAGACTAAAAACTCAAATCTAGATCCAATTTCTCTCTCATATGGCATTACATCAAGAAGATTGCATCATTAACAACAAAACCAAATCGAAATCAACCAACAACAACAATAGCCCACTCCCCAATTGGTTTGCATGCATTCCTTTTATCTCTCCATAAGCATGACAATGATAACAACTTTGTTAGCTCACTAACAACCTCCAACATGATCGATCAGTCATGATTGATCAATCAGTTACAAAATGGTTAATAATTATTACAATTGATCTTTGATGACTAGATATCCATGTGTGATTTCTTACATGTCCTTGTGCGGTACTAGAGTTCATGTGCACTGCAAAATTGTTGGCGCATGTGCAATAGAGACTAGTTGGTGCACGTTGAATATTGGTGTTGGTGCGGTACAAAATTCATGGCGCTAGTGCACATGGTCTTTCCAAAACTATGGTGCCAACAGGCCCCCAACACTATTGGTTGGATCATGTTTGAGCCAATGAACCTCATTGTGTTGTAATGGAGGCGAAGGATGGTACCTTCAACATGAACTAGGTGATGAAGACCTAGAACTCCGAGTCAAATTGATTAAATGACTCTAGCAGTTCCTTCATATATTGGAAAAAATTCTCAACCTCAATCGATGTGGTGGACCCAGGGGTAGGCTTGATATGTGCATCAAACTCAATCATCAAGGTTACCTTTGCCTATGCATCTACGAGCGCATATTAGTATTGCTCGACCTATTCTTGCGCTTCCAACACAATGATAGACAATCTGTATTGCTCGGTCTGAATATATGTGATTTGTTGATGGAGGATGTATATTTTTTCCATGGAATCCTTGCATGTTGCAAGTTCGAAGGAGGAAAGAGATTGTTTATTTTCATTAATATGTGCCTCCCATGTGTGTATGTGGTCCTCGATGGTACTTATTTTGGGGCCTTTCCGCAAGTGAGTCAAGAAATGGAAACTAAATTTGACCACCCCCAAGAATCCTTCCACACAAACATTTCCTTGCTTAAACAACTTTTCATTGGCAACAATATTATTCTTCAACTCCACCTGATCTATTAGTGGCGTGATCTTCAGTTTCTCTTGGATATCCACATTTTGGGCTTGCATTTGTTGAACAACCCCTGCACCTTGATAAGTATGCTTGGCACAAGAGGTAATAAGCTTCACTATACGAACTAGGAAGATGCTTTTATACCTCATCCACAACATTGATTAATGAGGTGTGCACAACCACCTCCGTCGGGTGGCATTGTAGGACTTCATTGTGCGTCGTTGTTTCTTATTCATGTCTTTGTTGCAGCTCCAAATATGATTGGATCAGTGTGTGTTGCATGTCACCCAACTAATCTATTATTTCAGCCATAAACACTTGCAAGTCCCATGAAGGTACTTGTGCCAAATCTAGCTCAGCATAAGGTAAGGATTGAAGTGCAAAACTAGTTGATGCGTTGAAAGTTGTCAGGGCTAATGGATTTAGCTACAGAACCTGTATCTATGTAATTTTGCATGGTGATGTAACACATGTGGTTCTACCGATGATTTCCTATTGTTGGGGATTAGAGTCAGTCGATGGTCTAGAAATATTTAGTGCATAGTAGAGCTCACCCAACTATTGTGACGACTCTTGATGTAGCAGTTGTTGCACCTCCAATTTGGATTGCAGCACACTAACGATGATCTGAACCAGTATTGGGGAAGGTATTGTCTCATAAACTTGATCCCTGACATCTATGTCTTAGACCTCTGTATGACTGGTAAATACTTGGTGCCTAGCAGACTGCAAGGGCGTCTTAGAGGTGACTAGATTTTTTCTAGGAATGGAGTTAGTAGGCAACAACGGAATGGATTCATGCCCTTCTGAGATAGAATTGGAAATTAATCTTATCACAGTTCGTGGTCATTCTCCTTTCCCAAGTGGAGTTTTCTCTATGATTGGGTGTGCCCATTTCCATTTGAGATTTGTTCCTTTAGTCAACCCTTTGACAATGCCCTCCTACTTCTTTGTCTGGATCTCCAAAATTTCTATGTCTTCCCCCAACTTGGGCTACACTGACTCATACCACTATACAATAGCATTCTCAATATCTTGCTCTGTAATGAAATATGAGAGGTATTTGGAAGGTACCTATTGGTCTATGCATGGGGAAATGAAGACATTATGAAAATTGACTTCAAATGGAATGGAATAATCATACATGTCAACTAGATTGTGCAAGATTCAAAAGACTTTCGTAGTCTCTTGAATCATTTGGGTGTACCATAGTTGGAATGTTATGTTGTTTTTGTGTTGAACCTCCTTGTTTGCAATGTATTGTAACTCAAGGAATTTCAGCAAGGGTAAGGACGTAGTGATTGGTGTTTTATACTCCTAGCCCAATGGTGGCTTCCAAACTATCATGGTGAGGTGGAGTAGAACCCAATTGTAATGGAACTCCTTCTCACAATATTTCACGTCCATGTAGTCCTATATGAATTCATTCATCAAATACCTGGAAAAATACATTTTGATGCCCTGGACACATATTTTTGTTGCTAGGATGACCCCCAATGGGAACGCGTCCTTCCAACACTTCCAAATCAACTTGCAAGAAAGTATCTATGTGGAAAATCGAACTCAGGGATCCTTGATAGTCAAAGTGACAATGCCTCTCATCCCTCTATAGGTACCATATTTTCAGTACACCTCTTGTTGCACATCATCTTGTGCCAACACAACATCGGTAGGATCCTCACTTGTTCCAGGAAGGCTTGAGACTTAATGCATTTTCTCCATGTCTGTCAAGTGTGTGTGGTCCAACTAGAGGAATTCTCCATGTAATCTACTAAGAAAAAATATAACACGGGAATTGATGTTTAGGCTACACCTGAAGTGGAGGACATCTAGTAGTATCATGATCATGGATTTGTATATGGGCTTGGCCCTTTGCTTGGGGACCACCTTCTCTTTTCCATTAGACCCTTCAATTATCTCTACGTAACCTTTAAACTGCACTTCAGGGAACTATGCCTAATCATGTATATTGTAGTTGCAAAACTTCAGGGTGGGGAATTTTTCCAACAGGGGTTCTCGGATATGCACTTCTCTTGGGATTTCTACCACTTGAATTTGGGATTCCATCATTTCTTTTACCTTGGGTCACATCTTGGGATTGTTGGGTGTATCCATATCTCTAGTGAACTCTTATCTCAGCTAAGCTTATGACACCTCCAAACTCTTTGTGCTACTAATCCTTGCTCTGAATTACCTACCCAAACTTGATTTGTAACGGTTGAACTCGTTGAACAATTGACGTAGACTTGGGGGTTGAGCTTAATTCGCACTGCATTTGACTCTTTGGTAGCTATGGAATATAAAAATATATTAATCCATGGCCATAGAGAAGGGTAGTAGTGTAACAGTAACCTTAAACACCTATGTGGGTCATTTCCCTCCATTATTTTTTCTCTTCTAGTGGTCCAATTGAATCCACGTCCATTGTTAACACTAAATTCCAATTTGTGAATGCTACCATAATTGTTTACATTCCCCATGCAACCATTTCATGTCATCTCCCTAACTTCCTACCTTTTCATTGTCGCATTAGCCCATGTTTCGTGTCGTCCACTTGTATCATTCAATTGGACTATCTGTTAGTCTTTATTCTAGCATTTAAACCTCAAAATTTGTAGAATCTTATAAGTTTGCTTAGGTACAAATTTTATTGTCCTTCCTACTAACTAGAACTATCTAATCCTCCTAATAATTAAGAACTTATGACTACCTCTACTCCTACCTAACTCCTACTTTACACTAACAGTGAGAAACTTTATGACTTCATGGCACCTCCAACCATTTTGGGCCATAGTACACCTTCAGCCAACTACCATTTACCAATTTCTTTAGGGGTGACCATCAAGCGTCGCCAACTTTTCTTCTCTATCCTTGTTGATGTAAAAAATATTAAAGGTTCCTAACCAACGCATCCAAATCTTACCAGGGTGCTTCAAAAACTTGTTGTCATAGAGTAATACCATCGATCCTGGTTGTAGAATCTTGCACCAAATTTTGTGATCATGTCATGCCTTCTGTCATTGTTTCTCAACTATATGGTTGTATCTTGCAATTCGGTCCTCTTATAATTCCAACAACTCATCCAACCATTGTTCACATAACCAAATGTGTTCCTAGGGATCCTCGATACTCTTATACTTGCTTGTTAACTCAAAGTCAGTTAAGGGTTGGAATCTTATTTTGATGCATGCACTCTACTACCTATGCATAGTCTTGTAAGTTTGTGTGGTGCATTTCCAATTAGAGCATAGGTTTTCCCTTCACTATTGCATCCATGGATTGAATCCTCTGGGTCTCAATCACATTGTCCTCCATCTACGCTATAAAGGAATCTACTAGGCCTATCCCATCAAAATGTGATAGGTCACATAGATCTGATCCAATCCAGTGCACCACTTTAGTGAATCATGTGCATATTCTAGTCGACATTTCGTACATCTTGTTTTCCATCGAGTTAACACATCCTCTAAATCAATGTCATATGAGAAAATGTTCCTCCATCTCAACTCGCCATCAGTTATTGGGTTCACATAATCCTCCTTGTGCTTTGTGATGTTGTAGATGTTCTCAATAATCGATCTTTGTGCATCCTCATTCACTAGTTCATTATATATGTCACCCTCAGTCGGGTCCATCGAATAAATTACTTGCAATGTGTCCATCTCAAATAACATATTCCTTTGTTTCAAATTCAATATGACATTGTTATCAAATTCCCAGTCAATTCCAAGCAAAAATGGATATGGGTTTGAATCATCCATAATTTCTAGCGCTTCAAAATCTACTTTTGTCTTGACCCCATTGATGTTAACTTCAACCTTCTCCAACATTTTAATGGGATAAATCCTATACTAATTTACAATCATGAATTGAATGGGAGACAAGACCAGCTTAGGTTTTCCCATCAACTCCCAAGACTTCTTTGGAAATATTTTCACATAAGACCTAAGGTCCAACATAACACCTTCCATATCATAGCTACCTAACTTGGTTGTCATTTTGAATTCTCTTCCCATATGCTTCCTCCTACTAACATGGCACATGTCTCGTTCTGGTATTGGGATATAAATAGAAGCTTCATTCTTACCTTCCTCGATCCATCTCGACAACAAGTGTTTCAACTTCTTGATAACCAGAGGATCACTCAACACTTTAAGACAATAGTGCAAGAACTCATTTAACTAGTTCTCCAAGCCGGTTTCTATGAAGCATTGCACCGTGATTCATCACATGACATGTGTCACAACTCCCCACACACATGTACCTCTTTGATTTCCTTTTGTGCATCACATAAGAATTGTTTTTTTTTGTGTAGCATCAAACTTGGGAGGTC
This sequence comes from Picea abies, assembly GCA_900067695.1. Classification (NCBI taxonomy): domain Eukaryota; kingdom Viridiplantae; phylum Streptophyta; class Pinopsida; order Pinales; family Pinaceae; genus Picea; species Picea abies. The sequence continues at coordinate 12,938 of CBVK0100077865.1, forward strand.
CTACGCTACTTTTGTTCCTAATATTTCCCTCTAAATTTTTTTCTAAGCACTCTCCTCTATTCAATTTGGTTCCTGTGAGGATACCTCCTTGGGTTACTACACATACATCGACAAATTATTTCCTCTTTTGTTCTTCACACGGCTCAATAGTCACCATGTTGCAATGCCCCCTTTTCTCTTCCTATTTTTCCACCAACTCCAAGCAATCTTCCATGACATGGTTTGCATTGTGCCAATATCTACATACTGTGTGGGGATTGGTACAGAATCGCACCAAGTGGCTTGTCTCACATTAGTTGAAGAAGGTGGGTTGTTTTCCTCCTCCCCCACCATATCCTTTTCCTATTCCTCTAATGTATCCTCCTCTCTAGCCTCCATAGAACCCTCCATGGTATCCATCCTTATTCTCCTATTAGACCCTATATGCATATGTATCATGCTCCTTCATTGACTACAGTGACCAAAATTTGTTTACACCGAGCCCCATGGATTTGCAGAACTCACATAATGGAGTGTAAGTAATATTTTGACATTTATGTAGTGTCGATAAATGAGGACGTACATGGCCCCATTGTCTACAAATCTTGCACCATTCAATATGTGGCCTGGTAGGAAATGGGTTTGGCACGCCAGTCATCATGTAGTTTCCCAGTACATGACACTCATTCTGGTGACCTTGTACGTGAAATAGGGTACACTAGACATTCTCGTACATCAAATTCCAATTTTCCATACCTTCCAACTACATGGTGAGGGTCACAAGTTGATATTTCACCTTATCCAACCCTACTAACATCTTTCCACCTCCTGTAGTAGACTCTAGGTGCTTTGCAATTTCTAAGGCTTCTGGCTAATTTGTTGCCTTTTGTTGTGTGAGTGGGACACAAATGTGTGGGAGGATTTCAACAATGAAACACTCTTTATATTGTACATCCTATATATAGAAGGTTAATCTGTCCAGCGGAATCTTGAATCATTGGTCATAGTCCCACACAGTTTCTTTGACATGTTTAATATCCTTAATCTTTGTTATGCACTGTGACTCCAATTTTGGATCTGGAATTTTATAAGTAAATATCTCTTTATCTTCATAAAGGGACCTTTCATGTCCTAGTGGTGCAATAACCTTATACTTAATATACCATGTTATAGCTTTATCTTTGAAGGTAGTCTCTAACTGTTTGATCTTAGTTGCCTCATACGTGACCTACTTCATAGACCAGATTGCTACACATGTGAACCAATGTTGATCTACATCATCTCTTCATGTCCCATGAAATGTGAGGAGCTTGATAGTCGAATCATCCCTTTTCCAAGCGGCCATACTTGAAATGGAACTTAATCCTCTTGATTGGTTGCTACTTGGTACTACTGGCGTTGACAATCTTTCTTGTGAAGTTTTGCTAACTTTAGTTTGTACTAAACTTGTGTCTTCTACTTATGTCGCTTATAAACTTTCTTCCTTGGTTTTTTATTCTTCTTTTAAACTGCACGAGGGGTTGGTTCAAATAGGGGGCTACTCCATGCTACCTCATCTTCTTTGTTAGTGAATCCAAAAGAGCTTCCTCTATTGAGTTGCGGGAGCCTCCTTATAATAGCAAAATCTCTTCACTCTCTAGGAGGGTACCTTCATCACTATCTTCTACATCATTGGTGCTACTACTCTGCACCTCATCTTCCATTGATTCAACTACATCTCTTATTATGCAAGGGGATTTGACCCCCTTCTCCACAACTCTACTGCAAATTCCTCTAGTATCTTCTCTTGATAACTCACTTTTGACATTGTGTCTCTTCAACAACCTATGTTCATTTTTTCTTCTCTTTATCACATATCTTTCTCTCTGCACCCCTCTGGAAAATATCCTCTTCTTTCTTTCATCTTACATATTATGTCTACTCGTTCGTGACCCCTTGCTATCCCTTCTTTTCTTTCCTACTTGACTCGCTTCCTCAACTTAGATCTTATTGTGTATCGCTTATCTCTTCTTCTTCTTCTCTACTCTTCTAGATCCATTCTTTATTCACCTTATATCATATTATTCCCCCTTCTTTTCATCCCCACCATCCACGCAAGGGGCTTACGTTGCCATCCTACCAGGTTCCATGTGCATCAACCCCTTCTCAACGAACAACATCTTGATTCAAAGTGGGATTTCATCTAACAATTCTCCTCGTGGGTCGATTGCAAAATTTCTTTCTACAATACTAAAATATATGTTGTAGTCAACCGCAAATTCAATAACGTACCCTTCTCTAACTCGTTCAAACTAGAAATCAATGGATCTTTCCCACCTATTATCTAAAAACTTCAATGAGTTGTCGCTTCTTGGTCCCAAACCAATAGTTCTTGGGCTCACCGCACAGGGTTAATCTTTGTCTATCTCTTTGCCCATTCAGGTAATAAAAAAGGAAACTCGAAAAAGAAAATTTCATGCATAGTTGAATATATGTACCTCTATTTCCATCGTTCAAGGTTGATTTGCAAATTTATAGTCTCCCACCATGTGAATTCATCCTCTTTCTCATATATTCATTCTTGTATCTCCTTTCTTGAATGCTTCCACATCGTGTACTTACTCCAACATGAAACACAAAATATTCAAGTCCTTGCAATGCAACCAATTTCTCGATGCAGGTTTTCCAACACAAGTTTCGAAAGAAGTTACCAACAAATACCCCATCATCATCGACATATTCAATATTCAAAAATTGAATAAGGTCTCACCCAAAATGCTCATGAGAATCACAAAGACCCAACAATTGTGTATTGCATGAAGGAATATTGAAAACAAAAAATGCATAGCTCAGAATTGTTCTTTAGATCCTACCCATTCACACCAGTATTCATATATGTAAATTATAGTCTAATATATACAACAAGCATTCGTCCATAACAAAGATCATGATAGGAAGTAGCAATTTGGATCTCATTATTTTCACTATCCATCCACAGATAAACATTCAGATATATAATGGATCATAGCCTTCTCAAAGAGTCATTGAAACATGAACCAGAAACCAAAAACACGGATATAGATCCAATTTCTCTCTCGTATGGAATTACATCAGGAAAACTACATCATTAACAACAAAACTAGATCGATACTAACCAAAAACAACAATATCACTGTCCCTGATCATTTCAAGTGCATTCCTTTTATCTCTCCATAAGCATGACAATGATGGAAACTCTGTCATCTCACTAACAACCTCAATCAAAACCAATTGATCAGTTAAACAACTCTTACTAATCATTACAATTGATCTTTGATGATTGGATATGGACGCGTGATTTATTACAAGTCCTTGCATTGTACCAGAGTCGATACGCACACTGAAAAATTGTTGGTGTAGGTGCAGTAGAGACTGGTTGATTTGCATTGAATATTTTCATTGACATGGTACACAACTTGTGGTGCTATCACGCATGGTCTTTCCAAAACTATGGTGCCAACAATCTCAATCATAGCAATCACATGATCATGACTATAGGAAATTTCATATCATATATATGTGGCAGGCATCCCCATCCTTCCATCACAGACATAACACTCTAATTTGGTATAGGTTAATGGTGAAATCCATGCATAACCAGAGAGTGAGCATATTCCAAGAAATGAAGAGGTAGAATGATTGAATGATGGTAGGATTTCCAAACCAAAGGAATTGATATGCATGTTATGATCTTAACACTTGGCACCCAAGGAAATCCACCTACCTTCTTGGCATGCATTCCTATAATGATTTGTTCTTTTGCATACTTTAAGGTAAAAGGTCAATAAAATAATATATAAATCACAATTTGGCCCTATTGACCCCCTTAAGCCCCTCTCACATATAAATTATAATAAAATAATATGACTTAGACTTTGTTCAAACACTACAATGAGTTAATTGACAGAGAGGATAATTGACTAGGTATTCAAGTTAGTAGACCAATCAACCATTATCATAATTTAGTCGATGGAAAAGGCATTCGACTAGGTAGTCTAGTTAGTCGACCATCAAGTTAGATTGACCAATAGAAATAGTCAATTCTCTCTCCTGGAATCATAGCCCCAAGTGTTTTGTCCCTCACGTATTGAAGCCAGCGATGTGTTTTTATTAATAACTTTGATACAAAATATACATAAATTGTCCCTTGGTCATAATATCTCGCTCACCAGCCTATACAAATATTATGTACAAGTACAATTCCCAGGGATTAAAACTAGGGTGTTACATTCCCCTCCCCCTTACTTTTTCACTGTACTCAGTTCACATCACCATACAAGTGTCCATATATACAATTTTTACATCAAAAATAAAAATAGCTACAGGTATGCCTCCCTCTTAGGATCTTCTAGCTCCCATGTCACATCCTCAAGGTTGTAAAAGGTCCACTGGAACTTTACCTAACCGATGGATTTGTTCCGGAGCACCTTGAATTTCCAGTTTGGAATGTGCATTGGCTCCACCTAAAAATCCCTTTCGGGCTCCACTTGAATCAAATTCCAATCAATGATGTGGTTAGGGTCATGCACATACTTTTTCAATAAAGATACATGAAATACATTATGCACATTCATGGAAGTAGGAAATGAAAGCATGTATGCAATTTCTCCTATACTGTCTAGTATCCCAAATGGCCCACAAAATCTAGCTACCAACTTAGTGTGGCTTCCCAACTTTAGTGAGCTCTTCTTGGGATTCACCTTCAAGAACACATGTTCTCCCACTCTGAATTCTCTATCTACTATGCCTTTGTCCGGATAGCTTTTCTATCTATCATATGTTGCTTCTAAATTCTACTTGATTTTCACTATATGTTCTTCCATATCCTTAAGCATCTATGGCCCAAACACTACTTTGTTTTCCAAATTATCTCAGCTCATTGGATTAATACACTTTCTGCCATATAAATCTTCAAATGGGCTCATCTTCAGTGAGGATTGATACCCATTGGCATATGTAAACTCCACCAAATGTAGGTACTCTTCCTAGTTGGATGGCTTATCTATCACATACATCTTCAACATGTATTCAATCACCCAATTAACTCTCTCTACCTACCCATCCATTTGTAGGTGATCTAATGTATTGAAGTTTGTATTTGTGCCATATACGTTGAACTCCCATCCAAAAGTTTGAGGTAAACTTGGAATCTCAATATAACATGATTACCTTGGGCACTTCACATATCCTAGAAATTTCTTTCATGTAAATATCTTCAAAATCAACTACCGTATGAATCATATTGACTGGAATAAAATGTGTGGCCTTGGTTAACTTGTCCACCACCACCATTATTGAATCATTACGCCTTGTTTTCCTAGGAAACTTGGTCATGAAGTCAATGGTGACTACCTCCCACTTCCAATCTAGAATTGGTAATGGTTGTAGCAGAATTTTTAGGTGTCCATGCTCAGCCTTCACCCTTTGGAATTCCATGCATTTGGCTATGTAACCAACCACATCCTTCTTCATTCCCTGCTTAAAGTATTGGCTCTTTATTGTTGCAGTGGTTTTATGATAGCCTAGGTGTCCAACATATACAACATTATGTCTCTCCTTTAATATCAAATTCCTTAATTCGTTTGAATTAGGAACTTATACTCTATTTTTGTGCCTTAATATTCCATCATCTCCCAACTCAAACTCTATGTACTTTGGTTGTAAATTACCATGTTATATGCTTTCCCTGACTTGTAAATAAAGTTGGTCTAAATTTCATCTCCCAAAATTATGTCTTTTATATCAGACATGTACATGCTTATTGATATAACATGCATCTCATGCACCCTCATGTTGAGTGCATCAACCACTTTATTCTTCGTTCCTTTGATGTGCATAGTATCGAAGTCATATTTGCTAAGAATTTCTAAACATCCAATTTTTCTGGCATTCAATGTTTGTTTTTCAAATAAATGTTTCAGATCACTATGGTTTGTCCTCAACTTGAATTTTTTCCCATGAGATAATGCCTCCACATATTTAAGGCATGTACTATGGCTTCCAACTCTAGGTCATGTGTGGCATATTTTCTTTCATGTTATTTCAACTTCCTTGACTCATAACATACCACATATCCATTTTGGGTAAGGACTCCACCAAGCCCTTCCTTGCATGCATCAATGCATACTATGAAATCCTCCTCTAGGTCATCAATATTCAATATTGGTGCACTTGTCAATAAGTCCTTCAAATGTTGCAAGTTGTGTTTACTTTAAGAGCTTCATTCAAAATTTATCCCCTTATTTTGCAAAGAAGTGATGGGATGCACAATCTTTGAAAATCCTCCAATAAACCCCATGTAATAGCCTACAAGTCCCATGAATGATCTGACCTCTATAAAATTATTTGGTCTAGTCCATCATTTGATTCTCTCGGTATTTTCTAAATCCACTATTATGCTTTCCTCTGAAATTATATGCCCTAAGTAGTGGATCTACTTTTGGAAAAATGAACATTTTTTCATCTTGGAATACAATTTATGCTCCCTTAACACCTATAGCACCATCCTTAAGTGTTATTCATGCTCTTATGTTGACTTAGAATAAATAATTATGTCATCCAAGAAGACAATGACAAATGTATCCAAATGATCTCTGAAAATACCATTCATCAAACACATAAATATAGTTGGTACATTTGTCAATCCAAATGGCACCACCAAAAATTCATAATTCCCATATCTAGTTCTAAAATATGTCTTACTAATGTCTTAATATTTTATGCTCACTTGATGGTACCCTGATCTCGGGTCTATCTTGGAAAATACCTTCGCTCCTCTTACCTATTCCAAGAGATCATCAATTCCAAGGAGAGGGAACTTGTTCTTTATTGTATCTTTTTCCAACTGCCTAAAACAAATGCACAATGTTAAGGTTCCATCCTTCTTATTTACTAGTGATCCCCAAGGTGAAACAGTTGGGTGTATGTACCATTTCTTCAACAATCTTTCCAACTGCATTTGCAATTCTTTCAATTCTAGTGTGCTCATTTTGTAAGAATTTTTGGATGTTGGGGAAGCTCCAGGAATCAAGTCAATAGAGAAGTTTATGTCTCTATTGGATGGAAAACCTGATATCTCTTCAAATACATCTGCATACTCTTGTAATAATAAAAATTCTTCAATACTTGGAGCTTTTCCCTTAGTTGGATCATGTTGTCATTGATGTCAAAGGAACAATGTCTTGTCTTGCATAGATGAATATGGATCGATGTGTTGTCATTGATATATGATGCATAGATAGATGGATGCACTAATGTATTGATCATTGGATCATGTGGTCATGCATAGAATCAATGACAAAGGGACAATGTCATACTCATACATTGTCATGGGTTATTCCAGTTGGATTGATGTAAAGATGACTCATTATTGTCTTGTCATGGTTGATAGGAAGTACAAATGGATGAACTCCAAAGTGATCCCCTTATGGTGAAATCCCTCACGGGAAGATGCTTTGCAGTTGAGTTATCCTAGAAGTATGGTTAGAGAATCCATGCTTAATTGTGGAACAATGAGATGAAGATTAGTGAATTTGTCAATGAAACTATCCTAGATGGATAGTGTTGTCATGTCATTTCCGGTGGTATGTGGAACATCACATAACTCCTCACAATTTGAGAGTTATGACCTTATGAACTTGGAGGACCCTCATATGTTGGCTAGAAGCCCCAAAAAGTCAAAGAAGTCAGAGTGCTTACAAAGAAGAAATTATTTAAATAATAAAGTGAAGTGATAAAGTCAAAGAGGATTATTTAAATAATAAAGTTAATGGAGAACTTTCTAATTTTGGAAAGTGGTTGTAATTAGGTTAACCCTAAAATAAGGAAAGTGGGTTAAATGGACAAGTGGCCATGTGAACAAAGTGGTTATGTGGACAAAGTTGGATAAAGGTATCCATGTGTACAAATGGTTATGTGGACAAAGTGGCCTAGTGGATGCTTCTAAGGAAGCTACTTGGAGAGTATAAATAAGAGGCAAAAGTCTCTTGTAAAGATATCTCTCTTGAGCATATATTGAAGATCTATTCTGAGGAAGAGAGTGATTGAAGGATCTTATGGACACATCAAATTTTTCGTAAGTCTGAGATTTTGATGGAGAAAGTTTTGAAATTTCAAAAACCCTAGTTTCCGAAGGAGTATGCGAGCAGCAGTGGGCCAGAGCGCATACATATGTCGGCTGCAGTGAACCAGAGTGTGTACACACGTGGGTTGAAGGAGATCAAAGCACGTACAGTTGAAGAAAGTCATGGAGACTTGAGTGTGAGTTGGTGTTAGGCTCTTAAAGGATGAAGTAAGTTCCAGATCTGAATTCTATGGGCTCGGATATGTTATAGAAGTTCTGGTATGGTTACATGATTGTCTTCAGGGATACTTTTGCTTATTGTATGGTGAATTCTTAATACATTCTTGGTTTAGCTGTTGTGATATGGTTTGGTTGGTTAATTGACTGAGTGAGTAGCACTCTTATGTTTTAGTATTGATATGGTTGTCATAGTATATCGGTTACTTATACATGATTGGGTAATATTCATATTGTATGTTTGGTGAGCATGAGCAAGTTGTTGGAAATCATAGATGTGTTGTTATTGGTTATGGTACATATTGGACAGTGAAAGGCAGAAGTGGATGTGACTGAAGGCTGCAGAGGATCTGAGTTTTTCAAGGAGAGAAAACCCTAGTTGTTCAGAGGGCATACACAGGTTGCAGTATAGATAGGTCGTGTACATACACGAGTTGTACTGCTGGTAGGGCACGTACATACGCGTTTTGCACTACTGACAGGTCGCGTACATGTTGACATATTGGTATTTGTTGAGGATTGAATGCTCTTCTCAGTTGGTGTTGAGTTGTGTAAGTTGAGTCTTGCATTACAAAGTTGGTGCTCTTGTAGAGTTGTAACTCTATTTAGTTGTTTCTGATAAACCCAAGGATTGTAGTCCATAATAAATAATAATGTACATACATATTGTGTTCTTTGTGTTCTTTGTGTTCTTTGTGGTGATGTCTTTTTGATGATATATGTTGTTAATATATGTTCAAATACAACTGGTTATAAATTATAGTAATATGTGATGAGTAAACGGTGATTGCTAACTAAGGATTTTTTGTGAAGGGAAGTTTAAAAGGATAAAAAGAGCCCTACACTGATTCACCCCC